>QNUK01000562.1:197500-410780 GCA_013621035.1 Clarias magur
CTATTATATTTCATTTACTATATTTTTTATTTTTATTAGATATTCTTTAACTTTTTTTTATATTTATCTTATTCTAATATTTCATTTAAATTTTTTATTCTTATTGCTGTATAGTGTGTAAATAAGTGTTTATTTTTAAATCTCTTTCTATTTTTTGTTGTAATATTGTAGGTCGACAGCAGTCGTATAAGCATTTCACTTCATATCATACTGTGTATGACTGTGTATGTGACGAATAAAATTTGAATTTGAATTTATTATAACAATAAAATGTATTTTTTTAATGAAAGAAGATTAAAGTAGAAGGTCCCTGAAAAATATGGAATAATAATATAAAATACGTATCAGATATCATGTCTAAATTACTTAAAGGAACCATCAGACCTTTCGCGCAAACTATATTTAAATCAACCAGAGTCATTGGTTTAGTCATGCAATGTTATATTCCTTTTTTAACAACAACAGTTCTCCAAGGATTACAATATACCCATTTCAAACAAAACAATGATTTTTATTCATTTGTCCATGTTCCTTTTAATGATGTGGAATGTTTGTGAAACGGGTTAGTTCCCATACCACCAACAGCTACAGTATAAATTGTTCCCTTCACAAGCTTCTCTTTTCTGTTTTTCTTTCTCAAACCTAAAAGGACCAACATTTGCATGTTTTCTTGTTAAAGAAAAACCACAAATTGCGAAGTATTCTTTGATAAAGGCTCGCATCATGGGAGAAAATGTTCACAAAGGCAAACCCTGTCTTCATAACCTTCATAATTCAGATGCATTGGCATGCTGGATAAGAATGGTCATCTCAGTTCAAGTGAGAAAGTAACTTATTTGTAACTTTGTGGCTGACATATCAATCAGGAGTGCACATACTTTTGGTCATATATGTTGTGTACAGACCCCAATAAATGTTTTTATCCATTTTTTAATCCATGCTTTTTTTCTCATCCATTTTACCATGAAGACCGTCCTGGCCTCGGCTAATGCAGACAGCTGTTTTCTAAGCACAGAAAACTGACTACAGTTTCTTAATAGTTCAGACTTAATTCAACTTAATAGTTTCTCTGACTACAGTTTCTTAATAGTTCAGAACTGGAATTTCCTACATTTTTTCAACAAAGTCTCCAATAACAAACTGGACTCTATATATTAACCTAAACAAATTTTCTGTTATACTGAACTTCCAGTCTTTTCTTCCAGTGTTTTCCAGTATGACTGCAAAACATTTCCTGATAGTCGAACCTCGGATTGCGAGTAACGTGGTTTACGAGTGTTCCGCAAACCGGGCAAAGATTTTTAATAAATTTTTAATCGGAAACCGAGCAAGTATTAGTTTACGAGCGCCGAGTATCATGTATCATGCATGCGACTCTTATTTTGACACCGAGCGGCAAGTGATCACAACCGAGCCAATGAGGTTTCTCTCGCTTGCGCTGCAGGAATTATGGGTAATCATCTTCCCTGCTGCGACCCCTGTGTCAAAATAAGAGTCCCCTGCTGCATCTTAGTGCTCGTCTCTTATAACCTTATAATATAATCTCTCTCTCTCTCTCTCTGTTTGCATGGGCGTAATTTGACACTGTGCCCCACACACACCGACACACACACATCTCCCCGGCGCTTTACATACGCGCTTTATTTACACAGAAAACTCAGCTCTGTCGCGATGCGTTTCAAAGGTAAGGTGCTGGTTCATTTGTTATTTTTAATTTTTTACTTTACAGCAGTGATTCCGTTAGTATGCGAGTATCATTAGAGAGATTTATTTTTTTCCCATTAAAACAGTGTTTGCATTGTGTATGTTAGTTGTGAAACTTAAAAAGCGAGGTGTGGGAGGGAGAAGGAGTTTTACTGTTTAAGACGAGGCGAGGGGCTAATTCCACACACATACAAATACACGGCGCTTGCGAACAAAAACAGAAACAGTTAACTGTCTGGATTTATTTTTACTTTTAAAAAAAATGTTAAGTGCAGGTTAATTTGTTTTATTTTTACTTTATAGGTTGTATTAATTATTTTTATGTATTTATTGTTTTGGGCTGTAGAACAAATAATTAGAGTTTATTATTTCTTATGGGAAAAGTCTGTTTGGTTTATGAGAGTTTTTGGAATACGAGCCCGCTTCCGGAACGAATTATGCTCGTAATCCAAGGTTCCACTGTATTTGTTATCACCCAAATGAGGATGGATTTCCAGTTGAGTCTGGTTTCTCTCAAGGTTTCTTCCTATTGCCATGTCAGTGAGTTTTTCCTTCCCACCATCGCTCTTGGCTTGCTCATTAGGGACAGTCTGATCATGTTGATTCATACACATTTTCTCATGCATTTCATACTAATTTCCAAAATATTCTTTGGATTCCTTAAAGCTGCTTTGCGACAATGACCATTGTTAAAAGCACTTTTAAAAAATAAAATTGAATTGAACTCAATAAGTAAGAAATAAAATACTTGTGGGTGTGCTGTTACAGTAAATAACCAAATATGAATAGGTGTGATGCATAAGGAAAATTAGAGTTTACAGTATCTTAGTTAATCATAATGCTTAATGTAATATAATGTTTAGTGTTCTCTTGTACACAATAACTAACCATTTTTTTTTATACTTCTCATTAAGACGTAAAAAATATAACTTGTCATGTTAGCCAAAAAAATCAAAAGTCCCCTGTCTTTATGACTTTTATAGTGAAAGTTACAGCTTTGACAGTGGAAACTCCTTACTAGAAATGTTCATTCAAAACTATTACTTTCCACTCGAAAATGATTTGATGAGCAATGTTTGAAGCAATTGCAAAATGTATCCATGCTATTTGGAAGACCTGTGACCAAATCACAATAATTTAATTCTATAAGCACATGATTCTAGGCAAAGTGCATCTGATTCCCAAATGTAAATAATTTATTATTGTCTAATGAAAGAAAAAAATAATTTGTCATGTTTAACTGTGCTATTTGTCACATATACATTACTGAACAGTGAAATTCCCAGCATAGCTACTTATTTACTTGTACTCCTCTCCTTCTTTATGGTATGATATGCCAAATAATAAATAATACTTTATATACACACAATAAAGCTATTTAGGACTTCACCGTAACCCACACCCTTGAGATGCTTATTGCTTTTAAAAAAGTCTTTCAAAAATCTCAGAATATTATTGCTCTTGTTGACATTATACAGTATCAAGCATTTGCCATACCTGTCCCTGTGAATGATCTGTAGAAATACTAAAAATTTTGAACCACAACTGAAACTTTTGTCTCTCCCGCTTTAAATAAAATCAAGCATTCTGGGGTACTGTGGTATAGAAAAATTACAAGTTTACTGAAAAACAGTTTTGGATACGACAAGTGCCATGTCTATTATACAAAATAACCAAAATGACACACACACACGAAAAAAATACAATAGATACCAAAACAATAAACAGGTGGAGATATAAAGTTCACATCATATACAGTACTTTGCTTACAATAAATGCAACTTGTGCATTGTAAAACAGGGCTTGACAAGATGTAGTAACACTGTCTTAACAGTAAAAGTGAATGAGTGTCCTAAATGTGGCTGTGGATCAGTCCTGTCTCCCTGCCATAATATCAGAGATCAAAATGGATCCAAATTAAAATATATGAAATAAATATAAAGCTATTTCAGATGTAAAGATATTTAGTTTGCTCTTACCAGAAATAAGGAAAATATACAAGACTGAATCCATGTTCAGCATCGTCACTGGGTTCAGAATGTGGTAAGTAACTACTGAGGAAGTAGATGTACAAGAGATGTAACAAGAAATATATAGCTGTGGGAGCGGCATAAACAGACTGAACAAGAGGAAATACAGTGGAAATAGAGATGTGTGTATATCACTAAATAAAATGACAGTTGACAAAATCTAAACAAAATGTACAGTTCTTGTGGCCATAATGCAAATACACAGAGCTTATTTAATTATTCAGTGTTTTTTTTTTTTTTTTGTATAGATTGTTCAGAATGTTTATCTGGCAGTCCACCTCTAAACCTTCATCAGTTCAATGAAATGAGTCAAAGGAAAATGCCAAAGAAAAGGAAAGCTGACAGAAAAAAAAAGCGTACATGAGTAGTCAGCCTTTTGTGACTTTGACCAAGATGGCAGTGTGTGTGCAAGTGAGACTCAAAAGCTGCTTTATGGAGATTAAATTTTTGAATGTTGATATCTTTAAAAATAAAAAAAAAATTTAAATGTATTTGGACCATAACAATAATGGGAAAGTCATGTTTGAAAAAGATGAAAGGTGAAAAATCGTTAGACTTGCAAAAGCAACTGAAATTTTTGTAATAAACACACAACACTAATATAGACAGTTCCATATTAGTTCCATTAAATTTATTGCAAGGAATTTGAGGAAAACTTAGGAAACAGCAAGCAGAAAATACTATTAATAAAATCAAAGACCAATCAGAAACAATAAGACAAAGAAGCAATTAAAACTTGTTTACAATCATGAAACCTCCACTCCATTGGCAAAGATTAAAAAAAAAAAATTCTAAAAGTTAAGATGAGGAAATAAATACAGTAAGACTTATTTCTTAATGAAAATAAATCTCGAGGCTGTGACAGGTTTTCCCAAAGTGGTACAAATCTATGAGAGAATCACTGCTCCCTCTATTAGAGGCCTCTTTTAATTACAGATTTAAGAGAGGAATTCTCCCATAATCGTGGATTACCTAATAAAATGGTGTTAATAATGTCCCTTTTGATATATGGGGGATCAGATGGGTTTTATAAGGAATAGACAAACATAATATAAGAAGAGCTTTTCATATAATTAACTAATAAATATAATTAATATATATAATAAAGGTTTTCTAACCAGAGAATATTGCACTGAGTATGCAGACAGTGTTGACCCATTAGTCTACTACTTTTTAATCTTTTCATGGAAGCTGTTAGAGAAGTAACCAACGTTGAGGGCCTGACCATAGGAAAGGTAGAAAATAAAATTTGCCTAGATACAGATGACGGTGTACCATTGTTAGTGAGCATTTTGGGAACATGGGAAATACTCTATATATGCATTCAATATTCAGAAGACTCAAGTCTTATCTTTTCATTATATTCCCTTTTAAAGAATTGATGGCCAAATTACATTTTAACCGGCACTAGACATATATTAAATACTTAGAGGTTTATTTGACTAAAAATAGCTGAACTTGACTACAAAATGATAAATACTAAAAATCATGATGACTTGAACAGGTGGGACTTTATATTCTCCCAAGACTTGAATATTTATTCTCAGTGCTTCCCGTAGAGGTTCCTATTGTACAAGCACATATTCAGATTAATTTGGAACAGAACACCTAGAGTAAGATATTCATCACTCTAGCATCCGGAAAGAGGCCATGGCATGGTTGTACCATGTCTTAAAGATTATTACAGTATCTGTCAGCTCAGCTGAGGCCAAAACATAACTGAATCCCTGTTAAAAAATAGTTAACTTCTCACTCAGCAGTGGGTCAGGGGCGATTGCAGGATTTTATAAATGGGATGACATTGGGGGGGACCAAGAACCAGTCAGGGGAGCCTATGGAAATCAGATTCAGTTATAAATATATAATGGCTTAGAAAATATTCAGCCCGATTTCCAAAATCTTGTGCCCTAATACAGGTGGTGATAAGTTAAATGCCTTAAAATCATCAAGTACTTTGCATGGATTGCACAACACAATTATGTTTTACAGTAGAAAATAAATAAATAAATGCATTAAAAACAGACATTAATTATACATTATTTTCATAACAAATAATGACAATAAATTACATTTAAATAGTTATGGTGTTATATATTTTCTTATACTACATATGTAAATTCATTACTTCAACTGTATAATAAAATCCAAGGGGAAAAAAAAAAGAGAAACTAATTAGTTTTTTTTTATAGTTACTTGACACTTAAAGTATACCACTATATGGCCAAAGGTATGTGGACACCTGCCAATAGTACTCACCTGTGCTTTTGGGTCCTGTTAGTATTGTAATTCTACAACATATAGATTTTAGACAGGTTCTCATACTATTTGTGGCAACAGTTTGGGGGAAGACTTGCAAAGGGATGCAATCTCCAGGTGTCCACATACTTTTATACAGACAGTATACTTTAGATGTCAAACCTTTCTAATAATTTTATCCATTTAGTGTTGCTAAATGACAAATACAGCAGTGTTGTCTAAAGTATTATCTTTGCATTATTTTTAGTTTCTCAAATATTCCTAAAACTGGTGGCATTGTACAATAGTGGCCAAAAGTAGCGAAATAAAAGTGAAATGCTGTACCTGTGCCACTGCAGCACGGGGAAATAAGATCTAGCTCACCGGATTACGGATTCAACGCTTTGTCCCCACCTAGTGCGTCTACGTGTGTACTGTCTACACCTTAACACTAAATTAAGTGCACCTGTGTTCCCTTTGTGTGTCTACCTATTTATTCCGGTCGAACCCGTAGCACCTTGCCTGTTCACTGTTGTGCACCGTCCTTGTATTGAATGTCTCTGTGTTGTAAAACCATATGTGCTTTTGTTCCCCCAAACTCACCCCCCCCTCCCCCGCGCCCGGGACTTAGTAGTGTTTACAGGTTTGGGTCACGTTAGCATGGACGATTTGTCGCCCGACTCAAGGTCTTCAGTTTTGACGTGCCTTTTGCCCACCTACAGACCCAGGGTCCGACAAATTGACACATCTAAGATGAGATCATCGTGCTACTTATGATGCCGCTAATCAACACCTGTTGTTGATTAGTATAGCTGGATTCAGCTATGGAGAATGTGTGTGTGTGTGTGTATATATATATATATATATATATATATATATATATATATATATATATATATATATGAGAGAGAGAGAGAGAGAGAGAGAGAGAGAGAGAGTGTATATATACACACATACATACATATGTAGTGGAATATTTTTATTTATTTATTTTTTTTGGGGGGATTTTTCCCCGATTTTCTCCCTAATTTAGTCGTGTCCAATTCCTCCCCGTCACTAGGGGGCTCCCACATTAAGGCTACTACTACCAGTCTTCGGCCCTCCCGGCTGAGTATCACGTGTTTCCTCTGAACCACGTGACGCCAGCCGACCGCATCTTTTTCGAACTGCTCGCTCGCGCACCGTTGGGGGCGGCGTAACACACTCGGAGGACATCGCTATCCGCTCCCTCCGCTGCGCGAGCTCACAGACACCCCTCGGAGCACTATGTACCTCTCATCCCTCCCCTCAGAGAGCTCGGCCAATCAGCTCTCTCTAGACCTCCGGCTGCGAGAGGTTACAGCATGTCTTGGTTTAAGAGTGCCGAGGTTTTTGACACCGACACGCACACACACTCTCGCCTTTACACCCCCCCTCCCCGGCTTCACACAGAAACACACAGACTGCTCTACACAGAAACTCTGCTCTGTCGCGATTCTTTTCAAAGGTAAGGTGCTGGTTCATTTGTTTGTTTTTTTTACTTTACAGCAGTGATTCAATTAGAGAGATTTCTTTTTTTCATGTTAAAACAGTGTTTCCGTTGTGTATGTGTTTGTTGTGAAACTTAAAAAGCGAGGTGGGGGGAGGGAGGAAGAGTTGTACTGTGTAAGACAAGGCGAGGGAAGGGGCTAATTCCACACACACACACACACACACACACACACACACACACACACAGTGTCTGTGCGCACAAACAGAATCTGTTGAACTTCTGTTGGGATTTATTTTAACTTTTTTTTTTTTAAGGTAAAGTGCAGGTTAATTTGTTTTATTTTTACTTTATATATTGTATTAATTATTTTTCTGTATTTATTTTTTTGGGCTGTGGAACGAATTATTTGAGTTTTCATTACTTCTTATGGGAAGGTTTGATTTGGTTTATGAGTGTTTTGAAATACGAGCCTGCTTCCGGAACGAATTATAATATATATGTAAATACATAATATACTCTCAAATCCTATTTGTATTAATTTAAAGTTAGCTGAACAAATTTGATATTTTTAGTAATCATAAGTACTTAAGTAACAGTAACTGTCACCTCAAAGTTCCACCAATTTAAATCTAAAGAGCACTGGTGGCTCAGTGGTAGGTGTTTCGCCTGCCATTTGAAAGACCCGGGTTCGATTCCCGTGCTGGATTGAATTTACTTTATTTGCAACAAGTTCAACAAACTCAAATATTGGTAGTTCTGTTTACTTAAAATTGGAAACATCATTACTTACTAAATATTTTGAGTTTTGCCAACTTAATCGGGTTTACAGTGTAAAAGTGAAGTACAAGAACAAGTATAGTAAGAAGTATATTGTCATGCTGTGCTAAAGGATCCTGTCCATCACGCAATACACTGGGAATTTGAAAAACTCTGCGTATAATCCTGACACCTTCAGTAACCGGTTGCTCTCTCATAAATGGACAAGGCATGGCTGCGACAGATTTGAGAAACACACAAATGACCACAGCCACACACATGTATACATATACTGTATTTATGTTTAAATACATCCATCCATTTATCCATGCAAGATACTTTTCTTTTTAAAAGGTTATTTCCAAAAACACTTATTTAAAAAAAATTTAAATTTATTTTAAATTTTGTACTGTAATAATGTACAGACAGTATAAATTAGAATCCGAATTTAATATACAGTACACTAGTCTCAACATATTCAGACTTAAATTTTAATATACTTATTCATGCTTCGTTTTTGTGCATTCAAGCTCTTTTATGTGCGTTGGAACTCTACCTCTTGCATGCACTCATACACTTACACGAGCTGCTGCAGCATTACAATTCTACTACAATTCCAGCCAACAAGAGACTATTCAGTTCAATTCAATTTTATTTATATAGCCTTTTTAACAAATGGTCATTGTTTCAAAGAGCTTCATAAAATTAAACGAACATTTATGGAAGCGTGTACAAGTTAGAAAAAGTGTTTAGATAATAATGAGATTGTCCCTGACGAGCAAGCTAAAGGTGTTAGCAACACCCTAGAGACTACAGGATAAATACAAGAACCAACCAAAAACTAGAGACGGGCACATTCTCATAGCCTGTTCCTGATTGGCTCCGCTGTTCTCCACTTCTAGTTTGAATGTCACTGCTGGAAGCTGCATCATCATGTGCAGTCGCATCATGTTGAGTTTATATCATTTATATTTTATTTTTATCAGCATAAGGTAACTTTCATGGTTTATGATATGGTAGTTTTAAATTAAGTACATAATTTAAACTATAGAATGTATTGTCTAATGTTTTATTGCTAAATCTTATGTACTTTGCTTCTAATTAAATGCTCCATCATTCCCTGCGTTTTTAGAGTCTCTGTATAACAGGTATAATTAATGCATCAGATTTGAACTAATACAATATATTCCAAGAATAAAAGTCTTTTTTCAAATAACAGCCCAAGTAAAAAAAAAAAAAAGTATGCTAAGTATATTAAATCCTAGCATGCCCAAGCATACTTAAGTGTACTTGCTCCAGACTAATGACTAGTATACTTGAAGTTTGCTTTTTTGGAACAACTAATTTTGTACTTAGTGTATTTAAGTTGTAATTAAATTGTACAAAAGCACAATTAAGTGTTTTCAATATTTTATTAAATACACTTGTGTGTGCTAAACTGGAACAACTTTAAGTATACTTAGTACACTTAAAGTATATGGCTGTGTGTACTAATGCACATACCTGGCAGTAATTAATGAACTTTAAGTATATATTTAATGTATTATAAGTACATTACAGCAATTCTTACTGTGTTACAAATACATGATTAATATACTATGAATATATTCTTATTGCAGCAGTAGCATGCTGTTATACTTCTGGCCAATTACAAATACTAAGAAAAGTACACTTTGTGGTTAATACAAATATACTTTATTATATCATATAATGCACACATAATTCCATAATACTGTATTGCAAATGTGTTACAAGTACACTAAAAGGTGTTTAGGACAATTTACAAATGCTAAATGCATTTTATACACTTTAACATGTTTTTGAAACACATTACATCACATTACGGAGGCAGATTTTATTCATGAGTTCAACAGATTTCATTTGCACAAGGTTAAAAAAAAAGCACTACTATAGTTTGTGTTCAACAAAACGTCAGGTTGTCTCACAAACTAAAATGTAAACTGTTGTCTGAACAAAGACAGACATTAGTATTAGAATACACAGGTTCAGTATTAGTTCAAACCTGGTGTGTTGATTCTGTTACACAGAGACTGAAAAGAGAGCTACGGAGCATTATACCAGAGGGAAGGTACACAAGATTTAGTAATAACACATTAAACACATTCCATAGTTTAAACTATGTACTTAATTACAAATACCCCCCCACCCCCCAAAAAAAACAAAAACATAATTTACCTTATGCCGATGAAAAAATAACGATACAAACTAACGCACGCAATGATGCAGCTTCCACCCGTTAATTCAAACTAGAAGCGGAAGAACTGGAGAGCCAATCAAAAAACAGACAGTCCAAATGTGCCCACCTCTAGTTTTTGATTGGCTGGTGTTGCGCCGATTCTATTCTCTGGTTGGCTGGAATAGTTGTAGCGTTATAACGCTGCTGCGGTTTGTGCAAGTGTATAGCTTTATGATAGTGAGCGCACAGAAAAGAGAGAGAGTGCAAACAAATCTTGAACACACAAAAGTGAGTTTTGGTGCGCAAAAAACGAGTCTTAAAGCGCGCACGAGAGAGTAGTGCACTAAATATAAGCATTAATAAGTACATGTGAATAAGTACATTTAAATTTAACTGAAAATATATGGATACTACCGTATATTAAAATTTGTATTCCAATGTATACTTTCTGCACATTTGTACAATGATTATTTTAAGCATATATATTTTTTAAATATACTAAACATAAACTGAAAAAAAGTTTAAATAAGTGTACTTTGGAAATTAGACCAACCTTTCACTTATAGTATAATTTTCTATAATATATTTTTGGAAAGTGTACTATGATACAATAATTTAAAAGTACTGTATGTTTAAAGTTTAATTCCAAAATGTGGAAAAAGCATGATGTAAGTATACTTTTAGTATATTAACTGATGGTACAACTTTTTAAAAATATATTTGCAATGTACTATTGAAGATTAATATATTTGTAATACACTAAAGTGTATTTTTATTTTTTTTTCACTGGGGTGTACTGGTAACACATTTGAAATACAGTAGTATAGAAAATTGTGTGCACTATGAGATAAAAAGTATCTTTTTATTCACCAAAAAGTGTACTTCTTTAGTATTTGCAATTGGCCAGAAGTATAACAGCATGCCATTTCTGCACTAAGAAAATGGTAATGCTATATAGGTGCATGTCAGGTATGTACAGTCGTGGCCAAAAGTTGAGAATTACATAAATATTGGAAATTGGAAAAGTTGCTATAACTTAGCATATAAACTTAAAGTTTTTATAACAGCAATTTGCATATACTCCAGAATGTTATGAAGAGTGATCAGATGAATTGCATAGTCCTTCTTTGCCATGAAAATGAACTTAATCTCGAAAAAAAAAAAAAAACTTTCCACTGGTCACGTGCAACCAAAGGATAAACTGAAAAGCCTTAGCAGTTAGCCCATCTAGCGTGGATGGTAAACCCAAACGCGGAAGCAGCATGAATAGGCAGGATAACCACGCGATTAGTTTAAGAACTCTCTTACGCAAAGAGCAAGGATCTACACAAATAAACCCGCGTTCTAGCAACACACACTCAATCAAAGAAGCAACCTGAATCGGTGAGTACTCACAGAATAGTCAGCGTAGTGTCAGCAAAGACGTGGACGAACTCAATGACTGAGCAATGTGAAGCGCCATTTTGTCTCCTTTTATGCTTCCTGGAAACCCGACCGTACTACTTCCGGGTCCTAGTGCCGGTCGTGTTACGAGTGTGCATGACACCACTGCATTTCTTTGCTGTCATTAAAGGACCTGCTGAGATCATTTCAGTAATCGTCTTGTTAACTCAGGTGAGAATGTTGACGAGCACAAGGCTGGAGATCATTATGTCAGGCTGATTGGGTTAGAATGACAGACTTGACATGTTAAAAGGAGGATGATGCTTGAAATCATTGTTCTTTCATTGTTAACCATGGTGACCTGCAAAGAAACGCGTGCAGTCATCATTGCGTTGCATAAAAATGGCTTCACAGGCAAGGATATTGTGGCTACTAAGATTGCACCTAAATCAACAATTTATAGGATCATCAAGAACTTCAAGGAAAGAGGTTCAAGTCTTGTTAAGAAGGCTTCAGGGCGTCCAAGAAAGTCCAGCAAGCGCCAGGATCGTCTCCTGAAGAGGATTAAGCTGCGGGATCGGAGTGCCACCAGTGCAGAACTGTTCAGGAATGGCAGCAGGCAGGTGTGAGCGCATCTGCACGCACAGTGAGGCCAAGACTTTTGGAAGATGGCCTGGTGTCAAGAAGGGCAGCAAAGAAGCCACTTCTCTCCCAAAAAAACATCAGGGACAGATTGATCTTCTGCAAAAAGTATGGCGAATGGACTGCTGAGGACTGGGGCAAAGTCATATTCCCGGATGAAGCCTCTTTCCGATTGTTTGGGGCATCTGGAAAAAGGCTTGTCCTGAGAAGAAAAGGTGAGCGCTACCATCAGTCCATGTCATGCCAACAGTAAAGCGTCCTGAGACCATTCATGTGTGGGGTTGCTTCTCATCCAAGGGAGTGGGCTCACTCACAACTTTGCCCAAAAACACAGCCATGAGTAAAGAATGGTACCAAAACGCCCTCCAACAGCAACTTCTTCCAACAATCCAACAACAGTTTGGTGAAGAACAATGCATTTTCCAGCACGATGGAGCACCGTGCCATAAGGCAAAAGTAATAACTAAGTGGCTCGGGGACCAAAACGTTGAAATTTTGAGTCCATGGCGTGGAAACTCTCCAGATCTTAATCCCATTGAGAACTTGTGGTCAATCCTCAAGAGGCGGGTGGACAAACACAAACCCTCTAATTCTGACAAACTCCAAGAAGTGATTATGAAAGAATGGGTTGCTATCAGTCAGGATTTGGCCCAGAAGTTGATTGAGAGCAGCCCAGTCGAATTGCAGAGGTCCTGAAAATAAGGGCCAACACTGCAAATACTGACTCTTTGCATAAATGTCATGTAATTGTTGATAAAAGCCTTTCAAACATATGAAGTGCTTGTAATTATATTTCAGTACATCACAGAAACAACTGAAACAAAGATCTAAAAGCAGTTTAGCTTTTAACTTTGTGAAAACTAATATTTGTGTCATTCTCAAAACCTTTGGCCACAACTGTACATTAGTGTACACAGTAATATACTTAATACACTCAAAATTGTGCTTTTGTACCATTTAATTACAACTTAAATGCACTTAGTATAAAATTAGTTCTGCCAAAATAGCAAACTTTAAATATACTAATCATTAGTCTGGCTGCAAATACAGTTAAGTATGCATTGACATGCTAGGATTAAATATATTTTGCATACTTTTTTCACTTGGGATGACAACCCAAATATTAAAAAACATTTGTTATTTTATGTGATGAAATTGCTATACTACAATTAATATTTAGCATGAAGTACTTTACTCTTCAAATCCTGCTGTATCTGGCTGGTCCTTTGGTGTCACTCGCTTACTCCAGGTCAGCTTTATTGCTTCCTGAACATGTACAGAAATTTGCGACAGGCCTTTTTGTGCACTTTTGAAGACACTCTGGCTTCAGAAAGTAAACATAACTAAACCATACAGTAACTGGTATAGCATAACTAAACTCATCCATATAAGGATGAACTAATTAGTAAAATCACCCGCTATTTTGCACAAGGAAAACATATGTTATCTTAATACTTTTATAAATATGAATACAGTATAAAAAAATCTATTCAAATAATTAGCAAGACATTACAGAAGTTCATTAAAAGATACAATAAACACGCATGCATTAATATTATTGTACCTGGTGATTACAGGTGCTCAAATGAATCAGCATTAAAATTACACTAGAGTTAGAGCTGGGCGATATGCCCTATAAGTCGATTTTTTTTTTGGACTAAATTCGATTTTATAGGTTTATTTGATTTTATTTATTTAAGCAAAACGATATAACCAAACATGAACTGCTTATTTGGATTAAAAGTAAATATATTAAATCACTTAAACAATTTTGCAATTGTCACTTACATGCTGAATAAAATCAAACAGGAGCCTGACAGCATTTTACATGTTTTTTTTTTATTTTATTTTTTTTATATGGGCATAATGTCTTTACCGATATAACACGACACAACATCAGTAATATCTTTCCATCGAGGCCCCTTTTATCATATGGGATACAGTGTGGAAATGTGCTCACTGTTTCCACGTGGCTTTTATCTGGTGTTTTCACGCTGCTGCTTGTCTTGTTTAGCTCGCAGAGGCAAACACGACGCCGGTTCAACAGGTGACTCTGTTTGAGGTGCGCGAGGAAATTAGTCGTGCTCGAGTAAATTAGCTTCCTTCAGTTGCCACAAATTTCAGACAAATTTTACACCGGGCTTTGGCTTGTTCAATGTGCAAAGTTGCGAACCCGAACAATTTCCACACGAATGAAGAAACCGCGCCTCTGTTGGACTCCTTGGTTTCATCAGCGCACGCTGACATGTTGTATCTCGTATTTCCCACGTGTGAGTCACAGAGAAGGCGTCGCACAACTACAGAAGGTCGCGGTGCCGCACCAAAGTGAAACTGTAAAATCGATTTTCATTTTTCAAAATCAACATAAACCATAAATTCAAATTAATCGAAAACAACAATTAAATCGCCAAGCTCTGACTAAAGTCAACTCAAAGAAAGAAAGGAAAACTCACAAATGACACTTCATTACTTTATGTAATATTTACTTCTTACAGTATATACTGTAACACAAGCTTTGTGTGTAAACTACAGTAGTTGACCTGGATCTTTTACATGATGCCCCAGATCCTGATGGTCATCTATGCTATCAGCATGCTGAAATCTATACAAGTTACTGTCTTTTTTTTTTTTTACTTCATGTTACATTATTATGGGTAAAAAGTAAATGTGGACTACTTGCACTGAACTTGGAATATATAGCTCTTTAACATGGATTTTTATATTAACGATTATAAGGTATTACTACAAAATTACAGATATTACTAATTACACAGCTTAAACTTAAAGTCAACAACTTAAAATTTTAAAAATATATATATACATTTAGTATTTTCATCATTACACAATAGGCTATGTTTTAACATGTCTGAGCAATATAACAATGTTAATTGCTTTTAGTGATCTTAAAAAAGAATGAATCATAACAAAAACATCAGAATGTGCCAAAATAGGTCTTACTCTTTGAGCAAACAGAAGTTTCAGTTATTAGAATGTGATCTCAAATCACCATTAAGTGTTTAAAATCATTTCAATAACTAAATTTCATATGTGCCTTTTTAACATGTTCTATGTTTCTGTATCTGCTGTATAAAAGGTAACGTCTCGGTTACATAAAATCTTAAATAAAAAAACTTGTCATTGTCATATCAGATCTTTGAGCGGAAATGATTTAGTTGCAGCAAATAGTAAGCGCTTATGCATGTTAGTGAATAGAGCATACCAACCTTCATACTTGACTATGCATTGTAAGCTCACGCAAACATTATTGTAAGCTGCAGAAGCTATAAGAGAAAGTTAATCCTAAAGGTTCTAAGCAAGTTTTCTTTTTCTTTGAAGCATTTTTAGCATGTTCGGCCTTCAAGAATAATCAGAATAGCTCTGTGTACACTAATTTTCCCTAAGATAAGAGACACCCGACTCTGACACCTTATACTGCATATGAGATTAAATGTCATTTTGCAGTTAATATTGCAGTTAATAATCTTCACTTGGTCCTCCTGTGGCGTCTCCATTTCCCTTTGCTCCTTCTCCAGCTTCCTCCAACATCTTCTTATAGTTGCTTTTGAAGAATCCAGCCTATGATTGATAGAAAAGGTCAATAAATATATTACAGAGCCGAGAATTTCTGACTGTTTTTATAACATTTATCTTTTCTCTGTACTGACCTTGTAGAGGCCTGCAGTGATAAGAGCCAAAAGCACCAGGCCTCCGACAGCACCTCCAATTGTCTCCTTAAGCGGGAATTTGTCTTCATACACCTCCACCTGGGTATTAATCTGCACGCACATTTACAATAACAAGACACTCAGGAAAGTGAATTCAGTATCTAAAACAAACAAAGAAATAAATAAAAGCGCATTTGATCACTGCATTAAGGACAGCCGCGAGCATTTAGGGAGCCTCCCGTGGCACATGAACTCTCAAACAGAGCCGGATTTCGTGACCCTGCCACCACAGGAGAAAAGGCCGCTGTGCATTTCATGACTAGGCTTCCAGTCCCAGCCGGGAAAGCCACCCAGGCAAGCAGTGTCCTGGAGATACCGGCCTGCCATTGTGCCAATGAGAGCTGGGCGAAGCTGTCTAGAGAACTCTACCGCTGTGCTTTACACTGTGATTAACACTCATTCCTGCAGCAGATAGCCCAAAGGCTACAAGCCACTACTGCAGAGCTCTCCTGAGCGATGTTCATGGTGCCTGCACACACCCCAGCCCCAACACAATGGGCTTGCATTGGTGGGACCCTGATACCAACCCTGCTAGTGCCTTGACCTTCACCCACCCCTTGATCATCCACTAGGGTGCAAAACTGTGCAGGCCTCTCCCAATCACATGCATGGTGGCAAGCATGAAGGTGGAGAATCGATGGGGAAAACATGTGATCACAGCATGGTGAATATCTAACCTACCTGTTCTTCTTTTATAAGGTAAAGACTTAAATTGGCCCACAATTGGCCCAAATGTGGAAAAAGAAAAAATGTCAACTGCATGCCGTATCTCCCTGTCACGCATTAATGGCCCAGACCCGTGAGCAGAGTACAGACTCTGAGGCAGAATTTGAGCCATACACTCCTTCTAATGCTCCTTCCTCCCTGTTCCAACAGATGGTGCATAAGGACAAATTTTCACAATTTCAAAAAGATGATGCACACATGAAGAACTGCTGGGGATAAATATGTGAAGTAGAGGGAGAGCTGGAGTATAGCGGCCAATCACAATCAGGCGTACTTCCTGGAAAGGAGGGTATTACCACAGAGAAAGGAGAGGTCAGTCCTTGAAAATCTTTGATCATTCCTCAAAGCAAAAGGTTGATGCCGTAATGCACCTCACACACACACACTTGAAGGCCACCTTGATGCCATAACACCATAGAAAATATCCAGGATCAATTCCACTGGCTAGGACTAGAATACTTCTACAGTAACAGGCGCCCCGAGTCCCAGGGAACAGCTCCCAAAAAGTCGGTCGCTGAGTTAGATGCTGCCACAAGTGGATGAGCTCATAGAATGCTTGGGTAAAGCTTGCATTCTCAACGCAGCAACTTTTCCAATTTCCAAAATTTATGTAATTCTCAAAACTTTTGGCCACGACTATAGATGTGCAAAGCTTTGCGTGCCATTGAGAAGGTGATTAGCTTCACCTGATTGAGTTTACAAGTAATTTTTAGGAGATCCTTTTCCAAATTAGTTATGCAGTATATTTTTTCTGACATGTTAGTGTTGTGTCTTTTACTTGGATGTTAAAAGTTGCAGTGAGCACATAGAGCTGAATAAAACAAAAACTGCATCTGTCTTCATTTCAGGCTGCAAAGCAACAAAATGTGATTATTTTAGGGAGGGTGATTTTTTTCTCCCCATATAACATATGTATGCTAGTGGTTTTACACCAAATCTCAGCAGAAGAGGTCCATGAATATCATGTGACTTCAAACTTACCAAGTAGGGTAAACAGATAAGGCATAGGTCATTTTGAAAAATCTGGTTTCAATAAGGTCTTAACCAGTAGATGTACCTTGCCAATGGGTTCAGTGTTTGTAGAATCAGAGGAGAAGTAGATGTATGTTGTTCTGTTATAGTCCAGTGTTGCTGTACTGACCAGCTCAAAAACTGCTGATCGTAGTCCGGTCTAAAAGTGAGAAAGTGTACATGAATAATTAATTGTAGAAAGAGGTAGAGAATATGGACATTGTTAAAGATATCAGCAATACATGGCATCCAATACCTGTTCAATCCATCCAGAGCTGACATCACCAGTGATGTTGTAGAATTTCGGTCTCGTTTTAAAGAGATTTGCAGCACATTTAAACACTCTGCACACAGCTATGGAGCAATTCTAAAACCCAGAGTTTACACATAACACAACAGAATATTAATAATAATAATAATAATAATAATATATATATATATAAATTTGGATATAAATTACGAGATTATGCACCGGTTAAGCAGATACTCACCACCTCAGGTTTTTTTTGGAGTGCTGCAACAAAATCACCAATTGTGGGTTTTTTGTCTTCGTCTTTATTACAGCCTTGAATCTTAGAAACACAGCAACAAATTACAGACCTGCTTGTCTTCCCTCTTAGATTTTAAACTTTTTAAATGTAAATCTGATTCCCGCAAAATGCTTTTATTAAAAAAAAATAATAATCAAACAGTTTGGTATACAACACAACAGGCACCATATATAACTTTATTAGATAACCAAAATTAAATTTTGTGTGTTAAAAAAAAAAAAAAAAAAAAGGAGATATTGTCACAAAACACCTTAAGAGAAGGAGGTAAGTCTGGCAACGTGCACACTGGGTAATGAATATGTCCAGTGTTTCTGTGGCAGTTTCTTATGGGATCAGGTTGCTACTCCGCTTAAGAAAAATCTGCTTGTCTCTACTGAACAGTGTCAGAGGTGAAAAGGCAAGCAAAAACTCCCTGATGTAACAGGAAAAAAAAAAACTGTGAGAGGTTCCAGTTTCAGAGAGGTACCATCTGTAGCACCCAGTTCAGATTAAACCAGTTGGAACTTGTCTTTTTCCCCCCAATGTGCATGTACATATTGCTGTTGTTGTCATCATCCTGGATCAGCAGTATGGCAAAACATCAATGAAGGACAGCAATGGGATTTTTAGGCTCTAAACCTGTATAACTGATGATATAGGTGATGATGTCCACATCAAACATCGTTTTGCAAATTCATGTTTCCATTATAATGGATTGTCTCAGAAATAAATAAATAAAAATGGTAGAACAATATGTATATAATATTTTGTACTGCATTAATAATACAGTGGAACCTTGGATTGCAAGCATAATTCATTCTGGATGTGTGCTTGTATATCAAAGCACTCATATATAAAATTTTATTTTCCCATAAGAAATAATGGAAACTCCAATGATTCATTCCACAACCCAAAAATATTTATATAAAAATTAGTAATAAAAAAATAAAGTAAAAATAAAACAAAATAACCTGCTCTTTACCATTTTGCCGACAGAGACTCTACGACTGATGCACACACACTGAGACCGAGCATGGGAGACAATTACTGCTCAGATTTTCAAGACCTCGCTTTTTTACTGAGTTAAAATTTATTTAAAAATTTTGCTAGTCTTGCAAAACACTCAAAGACCAAGGTACACGCAATCCATGGTTTTGACATACTGTATAACAAAGATTGTACAAAGGAAACACAAACACAGAGTGACTAAGACCTTTGCACAATCCTGTACATATCACAGGAATGGGACCAAACTGCTAAAAAACAGTTGTCATTGGTGCAATGTGAAAATGGCTATGTGTCATGCATTAAATGTACTGTACATTCACATCAAATACCACACAGAGCTTTATCAATAATCTCCCAAAGTTATCAACTTTGATTGGCCTGTCATCTGACTCCACAGAACTCATTCAGTTGACTGAATATTTAGAGTCAACATTTCGTTATACTTTATATAAGTTCAGGACTGGAGGATCCTACAGGAGCCTCCAATAAAGAACTGAAATTCATATTAACGTAAACACATCTCTTGTTATACTGAAATTCCAGTCTCATACAGTATGATCAATTCCTGCTATCCGTTATCACCCAAATTAGGATGAGTTCTCTGTTGAGTCTGGTTCCTCTCAAGGTTTCTTCCTACTGCCATCTCAGGGAGTTTTTCCTTGCAACTGTCATCATTGTCCTCAGCTTGCTCATCAGGGACAATCTTATCATTTTGATTCATATATGTTCACATTTCATACAAACTTAAATCATTCTGTTAATCTTGATAATTGTGTAAAGTTGCTTTGCGACAATGACAATTGTTAAAAGCACCATACATATAAAATTTTATTTGAATTGAATTGGATTGGTCTGGTGAGTCCAGATTGATGAGCACGTCAGGGTAAGAAGTGAAGAGCATAAAGCGATGCACCCATCATGCATAGTATCCACTATAGAAGCTTCTGGAGGAAGTGTTATGAGCAGGGGTTGCTTCAGTTGCTCAAGTCAAAGTTCATGAATTTTATGTGGCAATAAAATGAATTAATCTGGCAACAAGAATGTACTGAATGACCAGGTTTTCTTTCCTGATGGAATGGACATATTCCAGGTCAAAGTAAATATTAAAGTGTGCCAATTTTTTAACCTAACCCTTAGCACCCACTGGAGATGTCTGGAGAGTTCAGTTGCAAATTCGGCTCAGTGGAATAGGGATATTAGTGACAGAATGCTGAGCACAAGAAAAACTGAACAGGTGTATACTATACACAGGGAATGAGTGGAATAACAGAAGAAGTAGTTAAATATATGGACTAGTGCATCATGGTGCTTGGGAGTAAATTGTAATAATAACAACTAAATTGATAAAGATGTAAAGGTAAAGAAAACCTAAAATAATAATAATAATAATAATAATAATAATAATTGCCAGTACCTGCAAGTTATTAGTCCAGATGTCTTTATCTCCTAATTTTATGGGTACTCTGATGAAAATGTCAACGTTCAAATCCCTGAGGTCATTCTCCACCTGAGAGAGAGAAAGTAAGAATTTATTAAATACACTTTGCTTTGACAAATGTTAAAAGGAATAAATCTTTTCTTTTTATACCTTGAATATTTGCTGGACTGGCTTCTCAAGGTCATTTTTCCCTGCAGTAAAGTTAATGTGGATGGTGGAATTCTCATCCCTTGACATTCGTATAAATCGTATAAAGTAAGATGTTACTCACAGATAATAATTTTTTTTTACAATACTACAATATTTGACTTCATGCTTATAATTATAGGTATTTATTTAAAATACAAATCAGCAAATGACAAAATGACTAACCTGATCAGTGCAACGTAAATGGCATATTTAACATCAATGCTTTTGCTTTTGAATAGGTCACTGTGAGGTGAATGTTTGTCATTGTCACTGTAAAGATTAAGATTTTTGTAAACATCAGTAAACATCTTTTTTTTTTTTTTTTAAATAAATGTTGGTTTCCGACTAGGTGTTTGGTTTTGTCCATATTTGATTCATACTTTATAAATTGCAATTAAATCAATGCAACTTCCTGATCTGAAAACAATAGCACTTATTTATCTTATTTTAGAAGTTTTTATTCCAGACCTGCTTAATTTTTCTATTAATTAACGGATAAAAAAAGCAACTGAAATCAGTAATACTATGGTTCATCTGGACTGGAGAGACATAAATCTTTGTCTTTGTGTTTCCCTCACACATTTCTTCCTGAAATGAATCAGATTTTCTTTTTTTCAGGAATGTGTGGACCAAAAAAAAAATCTGATATTTATTATTTTTTTATAAAATATTTAATATGTGGCCATGTGAGCTGAACGCAAATTTATATTGAAATTTTTAGTGGCTTTTTCCCAGTGTGCAAGTACTGTACATATTACTATTATCATCATCCAGGGTCGGCAGCATGGCAAAACAAAAATGAAGGACAGAAGTGGCATTTTCACATTCTACACCTGCACAGCTGATAATCTGTTTGCTGGCCTCCACACCAAACACAGCCTGGAAATATTAGCATATTCATTTTTTCTCCACTATGATGGACTGCCTGACAAATAAGATTTTTTTCCTGGTGTAGAACATTACGTAGCCTGTGTGTCTTTAGTAGTGAACATATTTAAATTTTAAAAGTGCAGGTGCAATGCATCATGTGGAATGTGTTGTCTAATTGAATATAAGAACATACCTGGAAGCAGATGCAGTGAATGTCACCATCCTGTCAAAGTTACCATCCTTATTTATATTGTATGTAACATCAAAAATAGCCTGTAGAGGCAAAACAGGAAAAGAGAGATTGCATAACTTTTATTAATAAAAATTCAGAATCATTAGCCTGAAGAAATAATGATGTAAATTGTTGTGAATGTGTTAAATTACTCAGACCTATGTTCCATATGACTATACTGTGTAAGGTAATGCAGACCTAGAGCTTATCCCAGGGAACTTAGGGCACAAGGTTAGGCATTCTAGGTGGGATATCATCCCACTGCAGGGCACAAGCGCGCACACGCACACACACACACACACACACACACACACACACACAGTACTGTATATACTACTATGGGTAATTTGGAAACACCAATCAGGTTATATCGCATGCCTTATGGGAGACATAAGAGAAAAAAAACACAGTAACCAGAGGAAACCCACCAAGTGCACCACATAAAATCACAGAGCGGGGTCAGCGGATACTGAGATGCATAGTGCACAGAGGTCACCAACTTTTTTGTCAGACCTTCAAACTTCATGACTTTAAATTAGCTCAAGAACAGTCTGTACAGAGCTTCATGGAATGGGTTTCCATGGCATCCAAGCCGTACATTACCAAGTTCAGTGCAAAGCATCGGATGCAGTGCTGTAAAGCACGCTGCCACTGGACTCCAGAGCAGTGGAGACCTTTTGGACAATGCTCCCAACTTTATGGGATTAGTTTGGGGATGGCCCTTTCCTGTTCCAACATGACCGCACACCAGTGGACAAAACAAGGTCCATAAAGACATGGATGAGCGCGTTTGGTGTGGAAGAACTTGACTAGCGCAAGTCCTGACCTCAACCCGATAGAACACCTTTGTGATGAATTGGAGTGGAGAATGGGAGCCAGGTCTTCTCGTCCAAAATCAGTGTCTGACCTCAAAAATGTGCTTCTGGAAGAATGGTCCAAAATTCCCATGAACACACTCCTAAACTTTGTGGAAAGCCTTGCCAGAAGAGTTGAAACTGTTATAGCTGTTATATCTGTTACAACTATGCTGTATTTCATTTTCCTTCATTTTAATATTTCCCCTGTGAATAATAATCACAAACCTAATGCCCAATAAGACCCAATGCTCATCTTTCCTCTTACTGTATACAATGCACATAAATGAAGAAATAAAGTATAAGCTCATTTGGACTCACCAAACCATTATTTTTGAAGATGGGTTTACTGATATAACAAGTTGTCTCCCCAAGTCGAGCTTTGTCATCACTGTCCACAGAAACACACTCTAGTCTGCCCTGCTCAAACAGAAAACATGACAGACATCTTTTCCATTTGCTCCTCAGAGGCCAGTCCAGTTTTTTTTTTTTTTTTTTTAATGAAATAGAATAAAATAAAACACCACATAGAACACATTGTAACGATTCCTGTTGATGCATTTGTCAAGAGTTTTTGAAAGGCCTTCATAGCACATTCATAAAACCTGCAAAAATACTTTCTAAAACATTATAATATTTTATATCAATACCGAAATGATCGACATTGAAAGTTATATGAAGAGAATTGACTGACTGCACATAACTGTATTAACTGTATTAAATAGCCTCTGGAGGCAATACAGGGAAAGAGAGATTGCGTAATTTCGATTAATGGAATTTCAGGATAATTAACCTAAAGAGAAAACTATGTGAATCCACTGTGAATTTGTTAAATAACTCTGACTTATTTTCCATCTGCTTATACTGTGTAGGGCCATGCACACCTGGAGCCTATCCCAGAGAACTTAGGGCACAAGATTTGGCACCCTAGATGGGTGGCATCCCATTGCAGGGCACAAGCACACACCCAAAAGTATATACTATGGGCAATTTAGAAAGACCAATTAGTTTCTGACATATTTTATTTTTCTTAATGTTAATATTTCTAGGCTAAAGAACTCTTTCTTTCCCACTGCCATCAGACTCCTAAACATCTGACAGGAGTTTATAATCATGGCCTACCATCTGTATCTGACTGTTGACACGTATCTTTGCACACCCACTGTGGACTTACTTCTTACCTTTTCACACACTTTGTGGCATTTGCACATACCGTGTGCACTATATTATATATATATATATATATATATATATATCATATATCATCATATGCTGCTTTTAAAACTGTTTTAATATGAGTATTTATTCTGTGTGTATAGACTGTGACTATAGCTTCTATATGACAATAAATTTGAAACTCAAGGTCACATGAATGTTAAAGAACCAACAACAACAACAGCTTGCAGTGTGCCAGCTTTTCTGGTGATGTTATTACATATATGATGTTATTTTTTATTCAATTATTTTGTATGAGCTTACATGTCAGGTGGCAACCATCCTGCCATAGATCGTAAGAGAATGGTGACTTAGTGCTTAAGGCTTTGGCTATTAATCAGAAGCCTTTGAGTTCAACTCACAGCATTGCCAAACTGCCACTGACTTGAGGACTTAATCCTGAACTGCTTAATTGCAAATCTGTTTTAATTACAAGTCACTTGATCCTGGAGGAAATCCATATGCACTCATATTATGCACAATCCCACATGGATAGTAACCTGATTCTAGGCCTGGAGCTGTGAGGCAGGAAAGCTATGTACAAATTATGGATTTAAGATGTTATGGACATTTGGTATAAAGCAACGCAAAATGTGGCCCGAAATGTAAAATCCTTATACTTTACCCTTTTAGTGGTGAATCTCCTGAAGGAAAGTCCAACTGGGTATCGGAGAATTACTCGACTGTTGTAGGAATTTTCCTCTCTGTTCTCTATGAAGACAGTTACATTTATTTCCTGCATTATTCCAACTTGTATAACTGAGTGTCTAAAAAAAAGAAACAAAACAGAAAACAATGTTAAAGCACTGACTTCTCAACACTCTGCTTGGAATTTTCACTTATCGGACTTGCTCAGTCATCTTACCCCGAAAAGTTAAAATCCACTTTGAGATTATCAGTGCAGATTTTATCAGTTCCACAGTCTATTTCAAAATCCAGCTGTGAAAATAGTTAACACAATAATGAGTGACATGCATCATCAAATGTTTATATGATCTTTATGAAGGGTTGAGAAGGTGAAAAAAGCAAAAAATAAGCTGCCAATTATGTATAATAATTTTAATATGTAAACATTATAGAAATTATTAAACTGCTACTGCTGTAATATGAGTGTATTATAGGTTCTCAGCACTTACATTATAATCAGAGGTGGTCTTTATGGACGGATGCAGAAGCGGACGTAAATTGTTCAGTCTTCTACTAGGGAGACCCTCAAACGTATACACTAACTCATTCGATACTGGGTTTAGGGCATCATTGGGGCAGGACTGTGAGGCAGAAGGAAACAAACGGCCACAGCACAGGAAAGAAAATTTTTTTAGATTTAGGTTTTATCTAATTTATAATATATAATGTATACTTTTGTTTTAAAAACAGGGAAAAGGTAAAATAATGCATGGAATAAATACTAGTGTTCATTCATGTGTTCTCCTCAAATATATACTTTTGGAATCTTAAACAACATTGGATGCAACTTGTACTCATAGGGAGTAAAATTATTCATACATGAAACATTTAGCATTAAATACGTGCTGAAAATAAATGGAAATGATTCAAGACCATTCTAAATACCTCTATAAAAAACTCATGCTGATTGCACTTCCGCTGCAGCGACAAAGACATTGTGCCATATTGAACACGTTGTTTCGGTGTAAAGTATGCTCGGTAGGTTTGTCGTTTGGCATCAAGTTTTAATGTATAATTTATATTTGCAGACAAGTCTAAAGAAACAGAAACACCAGTCATAAGCTTTCAGAGGGTAAAGATTTATATTGCCATTTTGTCAGCAATGCCAGTGTTATGCATTTAAAAATGTAGAAATATACAGAAACCTGTCATCCCAGGATTTAAGGCACTCATAGTAAAACACAGTTGTATAGTATTTTTCAAAGGCCTTGTGCAGTCGTTGTCTCTGGTGGGGATTTTGGACTGTGTGTAAGTTACTGTGATCTCCAAAATCACAATGGGTCTAGATCTGTACAGTACACAAAACACAACACACGGTGTAAATATTACCTTTTTTTTTGTTACAAATAAAACAGCTAAACATCACAAGTGAATATGTATTCATCCCTGTTAAACCCTTGTAAGCAACCCGAAGAAGCGGGTGAGATCCACAACTCAGATGGGTGAAGCTATTTGCACTAAATAAAGCATTTCTTTCTGTCTTTCTTTCTTTCTTTCTTTCTTTCTTTCTTGAGGAATGGCAAAGAGGAAAGGCATTATTTTAAACAAAAATCCAATATATTCTTTTAAATATCATCATCCAGGTCACAGACACTGATTCAAGAAGACTTGAGCCCAAGGTGTTGACAATGGGAGGAGAATACTATGAGAAAAAGGTGACAGTAAATAAAATCACCTGAACACTGTACATCAGGTATATAGTGTAAACCAATGTTAAAAAAAATCCCATCTAAGCCCATAACAATTCCCAGTTGTACCAGCACAAAATGTGGAAAAAATATGGAATTTCTGTATATTACATTCAAATTGTACCAAATGTAAAACTTGTAACACAGTAACTCACTACTTTATTTCACATACAGTATACTGTAGTACCTACCTTGTTATTCCACTCTATAGCCACTATATATGTGAACAATATGTGTAAATTATCCTCCAATTCTTCAAAAATATCTGCTGTCACTGTCTCACCACAATAATATTGCTGACAGTGAAAGCTGCTGCATCTGACAATCTCACATCAGCATAACACACACCACCTTTACACTACCAGACCTTAGAATTATGACTGCTCCTTTGGAACCGACAGCAAGATCTGGCAGCGCGTCTTCACTATGGTCCAGAGCAGACTGACTCAGAGAAAAACCAAAATATTGCAGCCCCCTGCGCACAAATGAGCCGCTGATCCTCTGTCGGTAAAGGAACATAGAACAAAATGTATATAGTTAAATAGCTGTGAGAGGAAGAGCCTGATTGTGAGGGATCTAAAGAATGAACATGAATTTCTATTGACTGTTACTCTGCAGCATTGCCATTTAAACTAATCTGAGTTTGTTTCAGTGCTCAGTGTTGGTATCCTTCACTCGATCTGCTAAAGTTCAAGATAATTATAAACTGATCAAAATGAGGAATGTGATGAAATATGATACATTTTATACATATTATGCAGTATACTGTAATTGCAGAATCCCCATGAGGACACAGTGTTTGGTTGCTTAATGTTTAAGTTACTTTTGACACTTTTTATTTGGGAGGCATGTTATAACAGATAGATGAAAAATTAAGTAAAATTAAAGTACTTATTTCTTACTTTATTACTTGAGTTCTGAAATGTAATGATCAGCATAAATTTATAGAACAAACATTATGGGAAATTAAAGATAACGATTAAAAGAGTTTTTTTTATTTATTTTTAACCAAGACATTTTTGTATCAGAATTGTTGATCCGGCGCATTCCATGGACTCTTGGCCGGAATGATACAGTATCTGGGGAATCTGGAGGCTGGACCAACAACCTTAAACTCTCTAGGCTGTGATGAACTGGGTGTTCTAATACCTATCTATCATAGTGAGTTCTTTTTTAAGTGATTATGTGCTATATTAGCTTTTCTGTGGGATCAGACAGACATGGGTGTGCCTTGGGTGCTCCATGCTGGTGTATAGTTACATTTATATAGGCATTTGGTGACTTACATTTTTAGCTCATTATATATATGAGCAGTTGAGGGTTGAGCATGAGATTTGAACCTGAGACCTACCAAGCCATAATCCAATGCATTAACCACTGAGCTACCAGTGGTAATATCAATGTTAATATTTAATATCAATGTTAATATTAAATTTTTAATTATTACATTATTGTATAACAAAATCTTAATAATAATAATAATAATAATAATAATATAGAGCTCAAAACCCATTTCTCTCTAACCTGTGAGAAGGTTGGGCTAATGTCTTCTGTTCTTCCATTAAAGATGTAGATGCTGCCCTGGCCATTCTCTTCTAGAGGTGCTCCTACTACCACATCTCTCCGAAGGTCCCCATCTAGATCAGCGGGGCTGGCCAACGTCATGCCAAACCTCCCCCTTTGTCCTGGGATTCCTTTTACGGCCCATAAGAATTCTACCTGTAATTCATATGCAGATTTTTTTTTTTTTTTTTTGCATGTTGATAAATAACGTAACACATTCAGTAACAGGACACATTTCAGATGAACACAAGATAAGTTGTCTGTTATTTCCAGGTGTTTTTTAGAAATAAAAAAAGACATGAAAAAAAAATGTTGCCAGGATGTACTACAGTACTTTAGGATATTTCAGATTGTAATAAATTGTTGTTGGCCAAAGAGGATTTTATTTAAATAGATTTAAATAGAGGTTTAATATAATATGAGGAAATAAGTATTTTAAATCAATTTATTATATACTGCATAATAATGAAGAATATTACTGGCCAGGTGTAGGAGCAGTTCTGCTTATACACTTAGTTCTTATGCACTTCACCTTGCTTGTAAAGAGTTTGCAAGGTGCTGCTAGTTAACGAGGACTTAAACAAAATTAAGTTTAATTGTTCTTGTTGGTGTTAGCAAGAACGGCCTCAAATGGTCATTCAGCCATTCAACCCTAGAACAGTTCGTTACGTTGATACAGAGAGAAGCTAGAGGTAGAGTGGCTCTCCCCCTAGCCAGTCAATAAGCCGTCAAGGTTCTCAGAAATTTTTCCCCCTCCTGAACTGATAACAGGTAAAAAAAATCTTTTGTTTATAGTTGGATGGAGCTGTAAAAGCAGGGCTGGTTAACCCACAGCCAATGGAGCCATCTTTGGCGGCTTATCTGGCACGCTCACGTATTCATGAGGTATTTTTGCAAACTGACCTTCTATCCACTTTTAAATGTGATCAGCTATGGTCATTTGGATCATTTCTGTAGGATTATTTTAAAGGGGAGGGGGATTTGTTTCCTATACCCACTGTACATCCATGACAAACATAGCTGAGGCATTGTGTAACATCATTTTATGATAAGAGGTGAAGCCCAAACAGCCTATGGCTCAGAAAATGACCACCTTGTTAGGAAACATAGTCATTTGTTTTTAGTGACCAGACATGATATAACTCTGTGTTAGATGACCATATGTTGAATTATCAGGTACAATCTGACAATTATAATTTATACATATTTCCTCATACTTTCCAAACCAATGTCCAGTATTTTTTTTTTCATTGTCATTATCAATGACAATGATAAAACAGATACAGTATACGAATAGAACTGAATTGAATTAAATTGAATTACCTCTAGTCTGTAATTTAGACACTTTATACAACATAGTATAGGACATTCATAGATCAAAAAAGAAAAACAAATATAAACAAAAAAATTCTGATACAGAAAAAACACACAAGAACTATAGAAAGAGGCATTTCTATATAGTTGATAGCTCTGTGTATATAAGTTACTTCAGGACTGTTGTGTTTTCTCTTTACCTGGGACCTAGATGTGGTAAAGGTGTAGATGAAAACTTTTCCTTCTTGATCTCCCTCATTATGAAGTGGAGCAGAAACAAGTAGAAGGTCTGCAATGTTGTCCAAATTCAAGTCCACCACACATAACTCAGCACCATAATAGGCACCAATTTGAGGCTGAAAAGGAAAATGGTGACTATGTGTGAATTTCATCTGAAACTGGAAAATCTACAATCATTCACATCTCTAGGACTGCATATTATGTGGTGCCAGAGATGTGAAGCACATTCATTACTTAAAGTACAACAGTATAAGTATGTTCTGATTGATTGATTGATTGATGGATGGTTGGGTGATGTACACTACAATGATTAATTGAATGATTCATTGATGTCCATTCACCTCAGGAGGATTTAGTGTCTGGATGACTTCTTTTTCTGATATGATAACTTTTCCCAAGTGATTATCTCTTGGAGCTCCCTGGATGATAAAGTTGCGCTCCTGGTGTCTTTTTGCGACAGTCATAGAATAACCTGTGAATACAGGACAAGAAATCAAGCAACCCAGATTCAGTCCAGTGAGGGTCAGTAAAGCGCCTAAAAGCTGGCTGCCCACTGCTAAAAAAAATAAAGGAAGAAGAAGATGCATACTCAGGTTAGAGTTACATGTGCGTTATTAAACAGGCGTGGGGTGAATTACTGAGTAGCAGAGTTTTACTTTCAGCTTGGCCTAAAATATAAAGACATTCAGTTTGTATTAGGAGCTTGCCCTTTCCATATTTTGGCGTCGGAAATACGAGTCACGTGGTCTCGATTTCTTTTCCTCCCCAGTCCCGTTAGTAAGGCAAGGCCCAGCCGCGCCACTTCTTCATCTAACTTCATCTAACGTCGCAGACCTCAAATCCCAAATACTTATATCTATCAAAAGTGACTTTTTAACTGATTATAGAAGAATTAAGAAGTGCACTGGTCAAAGAACTGAACTCCATTAAGGGTGTTACAGACACTCAAGGCTGAAACCACCAGTTGCTTTGCATTTGTACCAACAACAAATGTAGATGCAAATACTGTGGGCTGCTATATTATTGTAGTCGGGCAAGTATACAGGCTCCCACTTATTCTGGCCAATGTTTACGCACCGAATTGGGAGGATGAAGGATTTTTGCTAACTTCTTATCCTGGATCCCAAATATGACAACCCACCACCTTATCATATAAGGTGATATAAATTGCATTCTTTCCACTGTTTTAGACCTTCACATGCTGCTTTTCACATCATCCTCTTCATAGCCTACGAAAACCTGTGGATCTATTCAACGACTTTAGGGAAATATCTGGCTAAAAGGTAACTCTACAAAAAAGTTCAATGATGCCAATTAAAAACAATATAGCACGGTTTCCTGTTTCAATCCACTTTAAAATTAGTCCCAGAAAAATTTAAATCTAAGGATCTAATCTAAGGATTTGGGTAACACATAACATAAGCTTCTACTTTCCAAAATAAAATTAGATCTTGAATGATGGCACCTGCTACCTCTCTCTTTGGGCATTTCATCATTTTGGGGACTTTCATCATTCAAGATCTAATTTTATTTTATTTTCAATTAAAATTAATGTTTCCAAAATTCCTGTCACGAGCTATCGTAGGGTAAGCACAGAAGCCTTAGCAGTTAGCCCGTGTAGCGTGGATGGTAAACCCAAACGCGGAAGCAACGCGAGTAGGCAGGATAACCACACAATTTATCTAAGAACTCTCTTACACGAAGAGCTAGGATCTACACAAATAAATCCGCGTAAATCCTACTCACAGAATAGTCCGTGAAGCGTCAGACAAGGCATGGGCAAACTCAATGACTGAGCAATGTGAAGCGCCATTTTGTCTCCTTTTATGCTTCCTGAAAACCCGATCGTATTACTTCCGGGTCCTAGTGCCGGTCGTGTTACGAGTGTGCATGACAGTACCCCCCTGTCCAGGACCGACTCTCGATGGTCCTGGGGTGGAGGATACCCGATGAAGGTAGTCCCGGATGAATTCGGGGTCTAGGACAAACCGAGCCGGAATCCAAGATTGCTCTTCGGGACCGTAACCTTCCCAATCCACCAGGTACTGGAGCCCTCTGCCCCGAGGACGTGAGTCAAGGATCCGGCGAACGGTCTAGGCGGGACCACCCCCAATGATACGGGGAGGAGGAGCAGGGTGGGTGGGGGGAACCATTGGTGAAGTGATGAATGGTTTGAGCTGGGAGGTGTGAAATACCGGATGGATCCGGAGCGCCGCAGGCAGCTGGAGCCGGTAGGTGACAGGATTGATACGGAGGGTGATGCGGTATGGACCGATGAACCTGGGTGATAGCTTTTTGGATTTCGTGTGAAGGTGAAGGTTTCTGGTTGAAAGCCATACTTTGTCACCTACATTGTACAATCGTCCCGGCGGGTGTCGACGGCGATGTTGAGTGGCGTAGCGGTTGTTGGCCTGTTGGATGGCGGCGTTTGCTTGGTTCCCCAGCCGTCGACACCGGCGAACCAACTGTTGGGCTCACGGCACCTCAACCTCCGGTTCTTGATGATCGAACATCGAAGGTTGGAAACCGTGGCATACCTCAAATGGACTGAGATTGGTGGCTGAAGAGACATGGAGATTGTGAGATAACTCAGCCCATAGGAGGTAGCGGGCCCAGGAGCGCTGGCGATCGGCAACAAAGCATCTCAGGTAGCGCTCCAGTTGTTGGTTGGTCCGCTCCATCTGACCATTAGTCTGGGGATGATAACCAGAGGATAGACTACAGGTGGAATTGATTAGACGGCAGAAGGCCTTCCAGAACCGGGCGGTGAACTGGGGCCCCCTGTCCGAGATGATGTCTTTTGGGAACCCATGCAGTCGGACTACGTGTTCTAAAATCAGCTCTGCTGTTTTTTTGGCTGACGGGAGTCCGGTGCGGGCCACCAGGTGCACGGCTTTGGAGAACCGGTCGATGATGGTTAAGATGGTGTTTTTCTCTTCGGGGGCCGACAGGCCCGTGATGAATTCGACGGCAATGTGCGTCCAGGGCCGATAGGAAACGGGGAGTGGTTGGAGTTCCCCCGGTGTCGGTTGGTTGGTATTCTTGGACCTGGCGCACACTGGGCACGCCTGGACGTACTCCTTGACGTCACTCGCCATAGATGGCCACCAGAAGGCACGTCTGATGAATTGGAGGGTGCGGTTGGCGCCGGGGTGTCCGGATAATGGCGAGGAATGACCCCATCACAACACCTCGGTCCTTACGGTGTTCGGCACGTAGAGTCGCCCAGGCGGCACACCTGCCGGTGCGGTCTCCATCACCTGTGCACGGCGAACCCTCGTTTCCAGTTCCCAGTGAAGTGGTGCAATGATCTTGGTGGGTGTGATGACAGGCAGCGTCAGCTTTGGTGTTCTTGGACCCCGGGTGGTAGGATAGGTGGAAATTGTAATGTTCGAAAAATAGTGCCCACGGCGCCTGTCTCGGGTTGAGCTGTTTTAAGTTGCGGATGGTGATCAGGTTTTGATGGTCGGTCCAGACGATGAACGGCTCTCTGGTGCCCTGGAGCCAGTGTCACCATTCCTCCAAAGCCCACTTTATGGAAAAGCAGCTCACGGTCCCCTACCCCGTATCGCTGCTGAGTGGGGTCAAATTTTTTGGAAAAGAAACTACAGGGATGTAGCTTCTGGTCTGGACCTCGTTGAGAGAGAACAGCCCCGGCACTTTAGAATAGTCCAATGTTTTCCTCTTAGCCATTCTTGGGTGTTTTTAGCTGTGTGTTTTGGGTCATTGTCCTGTTGCAAGACCCATGACCTGCGACTGAGACCCAGCTTTCTGACACTGGCCAGCACATTTCTCTCTAGAATCCCTTGATAGTCTTGAGATTTCATTGTACCCTGCACAGATTCAAGACACCCTGTGCCAGATGCAGCAAAGCAGCCCCAGAACATAACAGAGCCTCCTCCATGTTTCACAGTAGGGACAGTGTTCTTTTCTTCATATACTTCATTTTTCCATCTGTGAACATAGAGCTGATGTGCCTTGGCAAAAAGTTCCATTTTTGTCTCATCTGCCCATAGGACATTCTCCCAGAAGCTTTGTGGCTTGTAGTTTAGCATATTCCAGTCTGGCTTTTTTATGATTTGTTTTCAACAATGGTGTCCTCCTTGGTCGTCTCCCATGTAGTCCACTTTGGCTGAAACAACGACGGATGGTGCAATCTGACACTGATGTTCCTTGAGCATGAAGTCTCATCTGTCCATAGGACATTCTCCCAGAAGCTTTGTGGCTTGTCAACATGTAGTTTGGCTTATTCCAGTCTGGCTTTTTTATGATTTATTTTCAACCTCCTTGGTCATCTCCCATGTAGTCCACTTTGGCTCAAACAATGACAGATGGTGCGATCTGACACTGATGTTCCTTGAGCATGAAGTTCACCTTGGATCTCTTTATAAGTCTTTCTGGGCTCTTTTGTTACCATTCGGATTATCCGTCTCTTGGATTTGTCATGAATTTTCCTCCTGCAGCCACGTCCAGGGAGGTTGGCTACAGTCCCATGCATCTTAAATTTCTGAATAATATATGCAACTGTAGTCACAGGAACATCTAGATGCTTGGAAATGGTCTTATAGCCTTTAACATGCTTGTCTATAATTTTCTTTCGAATCTCCTGAGACAACTCTTTCCTTCGCTTCCTCTGGTCCATGTTGAGTGTGGTACATACCATGTCACCAAACAACACAGTGACTACCTGGAGCCCTATATATAGGCCCACTGACTGATTACAAGATTGTAGACACCTGTGATGCTAATTAGTGGACACACCTTGAATTAAAATGTCCCTTTGGTCACATTATTTTCAGTATTTTCTAGGGGTACCATCATTTTTGTCCAGGTCTGTTCCATGAGTTTTTTTTTATTTTTATAATTCTGTTAAAGCATGGTTGAAAAGCAATGTCTGACTTTCATTGGTTAACATTCATAGAATTTTAAAAAATATATGACTTTTGTCAGATTAAAGTTATTTATGTGACCATTGTGAGTTTTTCTTTCATTGACCGAAGGGTACCAACAATTTTGTCCACGTGTGTACATCGAAATCCACTATGGAATACCTCAAGAGACGCAAGCTGAAGGTTTTGAGAACGGCCATCACAGTCCCCCCGATTTAAACATCATTGAAAATTTGTGGGTAGATCGTAAAAGAGCTGTGCATGCAAGACGACCAAAGAATATTACAGAACTAGAAGCCTTTTGCAAGGAAGAATGGGAGAAAATCCCCCCAAAAGTACAAGAATTGAAAGACTTTTGCACAGTGCCACAATAATGTTTACATTTTTTATTTTTGTTCAATTTATGACATAAAAAGTAACTATGAACCAATGTTTGCTGAAAATATTGTGCAATCTTTTCCATTTCCTAGAGAGACTGTGTTAACATCTTTTCAATTAGAAATTCACCGAAATCTGTTATCAAGGGGTGCCTAAACTTTTGCATAAGACTGTATATTCTGTTGTGTGTACGCAAGTCTTTACTTGCTTATATTAAAAAAAAAAAATAATAATATATATATATATATATATATATATATATATATATATATATATATATATATATGCTTATATACATTTATACATCTCTCTAAATCTGAGTAAAAATGCATGGCTGTGACCTGGTTTTGTGCATATGCATACCTGTGTGTATTAAAAAAAAGATATTTACCATGTACATTGTTGAGGTTGATTTTTGAGAAGATTCTCACCTAAATAACTGTCCATACCGTTGCCCTTCTGAAAGGTGTTCACAGGTGTTCCACTGTAATCGTACTGCTGATAGCCACCTTTCCACTGAAACGCTCCAACTGCACTCATTACTATGTTATCCTAAACACACACAAAAACATCATCTTCAACTATGAACTCAGCAACAGTATCAGCAAATCACAAAAGGGTATGAAATCACCATGCTGTTTACTTGAGTAATTCAATGATTATTATAACTATATGCATCACTCGTTCTCCCATGTGTTATCTGGGAGGTGTTTAGTGTATTATCATTAATTACACTAAAAATACTTTAACTTAATTGCTTTTAAGTTTTAAGTCTAAGCCTAACACAAGGATTAATTCCAAACCGCTCTCCAGCCCCTGAACAAGGGCACTTCTTGGTGCATGTGAGACACTGGATTTTACACCCAATATGGTTTACTACAGTACACCTCTCCATGGTTTATTCTCTTCACCTAGTGCTGATAAGAATTTAAAACTACTTTCACCCCTTATGATTACACTCATCAGTTGTTAACTGTCAGTTTCCAGCAGTACAATACTCCTGGTCATGTGATATTGCTTAACTCTATACCAGTAAACTGGTGACAGCCTGATCCCACAAAGCTAATGCAGCATAGGCCAAAAAAGTCAATGTTGGACACAAAAGAAAGGTGTCAGAACACCCAACGTGTCACAGCCTGTCGTGCGTGAGGATTAGACGGCAAAGTGTTAAAGGTTGCTGGCCCAGCCTCCAAATTCCCCAGATCTCAATACAATCGAGCCGCATGGGATGAGCGATCCGATCCTAGCTATAGATAGAATTAAGGTAGTAATAACATTAGCTTTTTATGCAAATGCCACACAACATAGATCTCAGGGGGCTGGTAGCAGTTTTAAAAGGACTGTACAATAAAAAAATAAAAAAAAACATCAGACACTGAGTGCTGAGTCACTTGCTATTTCTTAATTTAAAATTAAATTAGCTTTGACTACAAAACACATTCTAAAACTATGCTTTCTGATACTATTGCTGCTCTCTGGTGTTTGGAGTTTAGTCGTGTCTGTCTAACAATGTGTATTCAAACAGTTTGACAGCAAAACCTTTCCTTATTTTGGCAAATAATTTTTCTATGGCACTGAAATCCACTATATAGCTCTATATTAAAACTTCTAAACTTGCACATTTAATGGAAACCAAAGATGCAATGATCTCGCATTTTAGCGCAAAAGTCAACCACATCATTTCTTTCTGTCATATGAGTAATAAGTGCTTGCCGTACATGAACTATTTGTACAGTTTTGTACAGTGTTGAAGCCAAGAAAGAGGATATTTACACCAGTAGTAATGAATTTCAGTTCATGATATAGTCTTTTAAATAGGATATTATGTTATTTGATTGTTTTGCAAACAAGACCTTACAGTATGTACAGTATTTACAGTAAGGAAGCTATGTGATGGTGTTACCACCATTGTAAAGTTAGTTTGTAGCGCAACATTCTGGTTAACTTCCAAATGAGTATGTCTCTTTTTTCTCCATTATATATTAATATTCTTGCCCCATTAAGATGATAGGATTATTAAAGGTAAAAAAGAAACAATAATATTAAGGACAACTGATGACAGTTAAAGGCAAAAATAAAGGCATAACCTACATTTGCAACAAAGTCTGCACTGAAGCCGTCCTGTGCAAATTCCATCCTAGTGGATTCTCCAGACGTCTGGGTTCCTAATAAAGTTATAATATTATAAACGGTAGTTACGATGAACAGCAAAAAATATTCTAGTTTCAGACATAACTTATAAATTTATTTGTATACCTTCAATTGCAATGATATTCTCTTCCAGTTTGTTCTGGATTTCCGTCAAAACAGAAAAGGCGTTCACTTTAAATACATTATTGTCTGGATCTGATGCGATAGTTTTCAACTCATTTTCTGCTGATGGTTTTTTAAAGGCATCACCGACCTAGTGAAGTAAAATTAGAGGATAAATAGAGACATTCAATGATGTGACATTTCAATTGAAATCTACATACCAATATTATATAATATAATATTGTTGTAGTATATCAATAGCTTTTAAATATGTTTACATGGACGTCATCAAAAACAAAACAAAAAATTATTATTTGAAAGGAAACAATCTTGTAGAAATCCTCTGGAAAGACGATTTCAGACTAGCCATTTAATTAGTGTCCTTATGTGTTGACGAAGGGAGAAAAAAAAATGATTCAGTGTCTATTTTAGCCAACGAGCCTCAGTGATTCACCTGCATCGCAAGAAAATGTAGTGCACTCTGTGCTCACTCTTTCAAATTTTAGTCATTGTTTGCTTTTTGTAGTATTTTTGTAGCATCACTAAATAAATGTGGACTATGTCCCGAGTACACTCAGCATTAGTCAGTGCAAATATTAAGGAAACCAGTATCACAAAAAAAAAAAACAGTCTGAGTTAAATTTATAGCTTTGTTAGGCTGACAAAACAAACAAACAAACAAAAAAACATTTACAAAGAAATTTACTAGACAATTACTAATTGAAGCCGATGTATCATAAAGGATCACACAGTCCAACGTCTCACTTTATCTAGATAATTACCATTTAATTCTGTTTCTGATTGGATGTTTATTATTTACCAATGCTTTCATAAAATTTATATGAATGGGTAATGTATGGGAATGTCTTACCCCTATGGCATAACGAATTATTTTCTTATTCTCTGCGTTTCGAGCAGCAGTTCTCAGGTCAAACTTGCCATTTGATTCACCATCAGTGATGACCACCAGCACCCTGTTAGCATTTTCTCGGGCTCCTGCCTGTGTGGTAAATAATTCATCCCTGTTCAAAACAGATAAACTGATTGTGAACATGCCATTCACTCACTTTCCTGTAATATGTACTGTAGCTTTAACATATGTTAATGATACTCACACAACTTTTTGGATAGCCTCAGCAGTGTAGGTACCACCCCCAAATTGGCTAATCTGTTGCATTTGATAAATACCTCGAAAGGTGTTGAATTTGATATGTAATGTACATCGATAAGAATACTGTGCAACTGCAAACTGAAAAGAAAAAGAACATTCACAATACATTTTATTTTGCTTTTACAGGAGGTCTAAAAATAAATGTAATGAATCCATTGGAAATCTTTATGACAAAGAGTCACATAAGTGCAGAAGAACATTTTGCTTCATTTCTTTTTTCCAAAAGGTGTTTTGGGGGGAGTTGAAGTCTGGTCTCTGTGCAGGACACTTGAGTTCTTCCATTCTACACTGGCAACCCATTTCCTTATGGTTATTTTCTGCACAGGGGTACTGTCATGCTAGAACAGGTGTAGGTGTCTTATTTTCAGTAGAAGAAAACCTTAACACTGTAACAAACAAAGACATACTATACAACTGTGCGCTTTGTGGCTACAGATTGGGGAAGGCCCACATATGGGTGTGATGATCAGATGTTCAAAGACTTACTGTATGGCCATGTGTAGTTATGAAAGGTTTTAAATGTAATGGTTTATGCTCATTCATTGAATTTTAATGCGCTGGAGTCATTTTATGACAAAACTTTATCTCATCTACTTTTTCGATTTCTCATCTGCGGTTCACTCTCCGATTACCGAACAGGGAGTGAATTTGGCTGACGATGAAAGAAGTACATTTTAGCTTAAACAAGGCTTAAGATACTCAACCTTACATTTTTTCCCTTTGTATTAATAAATTAGACAGAAAGTTCTGCTGTACAGAAAGAAAGGCAGACATGCAAATAATAATATCAATGATTACATTAAAGCTGATCAGATTATTTGTATTAATCTTAAATTAGGCTTTAATCATTTACCTATTTCTACAACCTCTTACTTCTGCTAGTTTACATAGGGGAAAAAAAACATTTTCATAAGTATCATCTGCAATGTCACCTACTGTATAAATGTACATAAAAAAAGAATAAATGAATAAAAATGTTTATAGACTAAACAGAAACTAAAATTGGAGTAGGGTGTAGGGTGTAGTAATTTCAATGTATATGGACTTGCCGATTCATTCTCTCTGATTAGTAGTAGCATTTTAAATAGACTGTTACTGGACAGTTTAGAAGACAGCGAGTGGTTTATTTATTATCACCGCGGTAAAAGGATCCGACACGATTCCGTGCTTCAATTTTCTTTTTGCTAAACATCACCTGCGTTTTGTGCCGCTGCAATACTCAGACATTATGTGGACAGTTGTGAATATGCCTTGTGATTTGAGCAGTGATGATACTGTCCTACTCCGTCTTCTAAACTGTCCAACAGCAGGCTGTTTACAAACCGCTACTACCAATCATGGAGTATGAAGCGACAAGTCCGTCTACACTGAAATGACTTCCTTTTACACTGAAATGCCTTCCGGTTACACTGAGAATTTCATATGTGTGTGTGCACGGAGAGTTTGTATATATGTGCGCGTGTCTCATAGGTATGTGCGCGCGCATTTCATATGTAGTTGTGCGAGCAGTTAGTAGTATATATAGATGTGTGACTGTTTCATATATGTGTATGCAAGTGTTTCATACGTGTGTGCATGAGTGAAGTTTGATTTAAGCCCTATACGGCGCCTCATACCATACTGTTGCTGACTAATTCTTCTTGATCATTTCCCTCTGGTACTGTACTTATAACTGTTTTCAAAAAGATACATCTTTTATTAAAATTATTTTTGCTAAACTAATAAACTAAAGTTTTATTAAACTAATATATAAACTGTAAAACTACAACTACAGAAACAGTCAGTATGTTTGCTTTATTGTTGTTTTGAAACTTAAAAGCAAAGATCTTTCTGTCCATACCTGAAAATCCCTGCCATTTAATCCATTCACCATGCTTACAACAAAATCCTTCATTGTCTTAAAATCCCCAGGATTTACACTTCCTGAGCCATCCAACAAGAATGCAATGTCTGTTTGTGGTGGAGGTGGGCAATCTAAAAGTAAAGTAAAACCATAAAAATATACTTAGAAGAATATTGTAAATCAGAAAGTACGAGGCGTTTATTTTGTTAACTCCAAATATGAAATACCTCTCAGAGTACTTGGTATTGGTCCTGATGGTTTATTGTTGGAATTCAGTGTAAAACACATGCCGTTGTACGCAGTAAAGTGCTTACAGTCCTTGGGAATGGTTGGGCCACACACCTAAAAGAAAAGGAAAAAAAATGTATGTATACACCCTGAGAAAAAAGTCTTGTTGCCTATCGAAGTTGTAGAAACAACAAATAATAACTTGACTTGTACAATAGATGATCATTTGGAATCGGAAGTGGCTTATATGAAAGGGAAAGGCCTCTAGATTACTCTTACTTTACTAAAATAAAATCTTACCATGTCGTGTTTTTTATTTAATTATTTAATTAGGACAGATTAAGATCAGATTTTGCTCAGACAAAAGTCTTGTCATCTTTAAAGGATTCAACCAATTACAGATTAGAGTGTCATTGGTGACAAATACTGTAGTTAACACATTCCCAGGTGTCTAGAAGGAGAAGTCCAGCACTACGGTGGCCGAGAAGTGCAAAACAACTTAACAAAATGAAAACAAAATAACAAATTAAAAACCACTATAACAAAACCCAAAACAAAATAAAACATTTAAAAACAAAATAACAAAACCCAAATCAAAATAACAAATTTAAAAACAAAATAACAAAACCCAAAACTAATTTGTTATTTTGTTTTGCATTTTGTTAATTTGTTTTCGGTTTTGCTATTTTGATTTTGAATTTGTTATTTTGTTTTCGGTTTTGTTAATTTGATTTTGAATTTGCTATTTAGTTTCCGGTTTTGTTAATTTGGTTTGCACCTCTCGGCCGTTCAGAAACGAACCGGAAAAGGTAGGTATAGTTTGCGAATGAAATTCTTACCGCTGATTGGACGAGACATCTGTCACTCAAGATATACAGGAAGTACTGTAGTGGCGGTAGATTCGTGTGTGTATGAATGTGCAAACATGTACTGTCCTTATTGTGGTTTCAAATATGGCGTTCTGCCAAATTTTTGCAGTTATTGTGGAATTTTTTTTCTTTTAAAAGAGACACAGCAGTTCGCAAACTAATCTTTATACCGTGATATGTCATCAGCATATCCAAAATCACGGCATACAAATGTCCGTCCTCAAAGTAACGTTGAATAAATTCCATTTCCTTGCTTTCTAATGAAAATTTTTATTATTTTCTTAGTTTTGCACACCGAATTTTTTTAATGAAGCAGAACACACAAGAAACAAAGTTGGAGACACAATTTCCTACTTCCTGTTTATCTTGAGTGACAGGTGTCTCGTCCAATCAGCGGTAAGAATTTAATTCGCAAGCTATACCTACCTTTTCCGGTTCATATCTGACTGGCCGAGAAGTGCAATACAAATTAACAAAACCCAAAACAAAATAACAAATTCAAAACCAAATTAACAATTAGTTTCGGGTTTTGTTATTTTGGTTTCGGATTTGTTAATAATAGGTATCAAGACATTCTTGCTGCCCAAACCACAAGATAGGGCAAATTCTTCAGCAGGATAGCACTCCTTTAAAGTCAGGCTCCCCATCAAAATTCCTGAAAGCAAAGAAGATCAAGGTGCTTCAGGATTGGCCAGCCCAGTCACCAGACATGAACATTATTGAGCATGTCTGGGGTTGGATGAAGGAGGAGGCATTAAAGATGAAATCAAAGAATCTTGAAGAACTCTGGGAGTCCTGCAAGAATACTTTTTTGCCATTCCAGATGACTTTATTAAAAAAGGTTATTTGTTGTTTGAGCCTTTGCCGAGACGTGGGAGTCGTACACAATATTATTTATTTTTCCACTGCACCATGACTGTATGTTCTGTACTGTACATTATTTCTGTTAAGTAAAAAAAAACGTAATCTAGAGGCCTTTGACTTTCATAAAAGCCAATTCTGATTCCAAATGATTAACTAGAAGTTGAGTCCAGCATCCACAACACTGCATTCACTATGTCATACATAACTGGAATGCAGAATACCACAATCACTCCCTAGACTTTTCGCTACGGAGGATAAAGTTCAGCGTGGAAGTTAATTTGAACAACACAGTAGCACTCTTCTTCTGCACACACATATCAATTCAGTTCACTATCGCAAAAAAGGGTGAAAAAGAATTTCACAACCAGTGCATCCTTAAATTTTACAGATCTCAGCTTAATATCTATTCGGAAACAGAATATACACTGGCATATCGGGCAAAGTATTTAAGATCAAACCTTACCTGAGTTCAGAGACAAAATGACTTTAGCTGTTGCTTACCACTGCATTCGGCGACTGGGGATCTTTAGTCATTGAAAGTCCAAGGGACATGTTGACAGCCTCGGTGGGTTCTATGTGACAAGTTTTAACATTATGTCAAATGGGATACCCTTTTTAAAAATATTTTTTATGCAATATCTTAGGACTTATGAATAATAAACATTGTATATAAAGTAGTACCGTTCATTTGTATTGGTGTGCATGCTCCTTGTGTAACCTCACAGCTGTACACTTTGCCTCTTACATTCATACCTTGGATTAAGGGATCACTCACAATTAAACTAAGGAACAAAAAGGAAAATGTTAGCCACATGGACCTTTTTTTACCATTAACATTATTTGCTTTTTTTAGTGCTTTACACTGAGGTTCACTTAACTAGTTTAAAGCCTTTTCTCAGATGCAAAAAAAAAAAAAAAAAAGGTCTTTCAAAAACCTTTCTTGCTGGTTTCTTCTTCTCTTAGCTCGCTGATATCTTTATCGCTCCCTTCCATTTTGCAGCCCGCAACAGAACCCTCCCTCAAATCAATACCCAGCTAACTGTTTGCGTCTCCTTCCGCTTTGTGGGTGACGTAAGCGCTTCTTCTTCGTCGGTCTTTACTGGCGGCTTGCATCCGGAAGCGCGCTGAGTCACGCCGAACAATTAATTAATAATTGCGCAAAAACATAACGCAAGCTTTTTAAATTAATTAAAAGAAGCTTTGAGGCAGAAGATTTTGCCTCGATCATTTTTTGTAAGCGAATTACTCGAAGAATCGTTTCAGCCCTAAAACATTGTGTGCGTGTCCATTAATCAACACCATTAACACAACGCACTGGCGTTTTTCACACTCCTCAGAGGCACAAACTGTGCTGCAGACTGACATGTGGCATTGATGCTTTCACAAACTGCCTCCACTCACTTTATAATCTTTTATCCTAGAGGTAACATTAGGCCAGAATTATGCTTTGATTGTTTCTTTATATTTTACTACCTCCTCTGCAAGCTAACTGCTCTAATCCTCTCTCCAGTTTCTCTTTATTTTCAAAATAATTCTGATCAGATTATGACAGTCCTACACAGCTCTATTATAGGGGCTTTAAACAGTTGATTTAAACAGTTTGATTAGGATAACGTCATCCAGCAGGGTCACGTAAACTTAACAATGTAAAGATTTGACACACTAGAATTCGGATTTAGTGAAAATAAAGCGGCAAAAAGAAATCTGTCTCTAAATGGTTGTGCTAAATTGACCTCTGATGTGAACAAATTAGAAGTGATGAATTAATTTGCCATAGGAAATATATGTAAATGCGTATGGAACGTGAATTACAGTAGAGGTCACATGTCAACAGAGCATTATACTCTAACTGTTGTGTTTCTTACCTCGAGGGGTTTTTCTGTATCACTTTGTAGCCAAAGGCTGTGTTTGGGTCTTGAGTGAATTGTTTCCATGGATTTGGATCGATGTTAAAAGCCACCACTGACTGAGATACTGTAATTGAAAACCAGAACACATTAACTAAAGTTTTAATAAAATACAAAATGCATTGTTCATTGTTTATGTGACAATTAAAATTATAATATACAGTATTTGATTAAACGCATTTGTACAGAATTGGATAAACCATAAGAATCTTCAGAGTTGATTTAACAAACATACATGAGGAACTGATTATTGAAATTGTATGAGCCAGTTTTCAGAATCTGTCACGACCAGCCTGTCTGTTTTTTTCCCACGCTGTCACTTTCCCCACGTGCTTTTGTTTTCCTAACCCGGTCATGTGCTCTTTCTCACGCGCCCGTTTCCGCCTCGTCTGCACACAGGTTTTTTTTTTATTTTTATCCCAGACTGATATCCCAGAGAGATCCGTATTGCTCTCACGTTGACTAGTTCGCTTTATTTTCTCGTTTTTTTTTTTTTTTTTGTCTCAAGATTTGGATTTGTTCGCCTCGCTCATTTGATTTCCCGGTTTGACCTCGCGCTTCCCTTTTCGTCGCACGTGTTCTGATCTGACGCCTCACTATTTGATTTTCCGGTTACTGAAACTCACTCTTTCCCTTTTGACTACGCCTCCCGCTTTGCGATTTGGCTAAAACACTGATTCCTCGGCTTTCGACCATCACTTCCGCGTCCCGACCAACAGTGCTGTCATTCTTCTGCGCTTGGATTCACCTGGTGCTCGTGACAGAATCTGGTGAGAGATACAGCTTTCATATACTTCTGCTGCTAAAGACTGATATTTGAAAACTATTCTTTTGTAATTAAGCACTAGGTCCTGTCAGTAGTTTGAAGGCTATGCATCCATTACCTACTAGAACTTATTAAGCACCAGAAGCACGAGATTAGACCTCTACAAAATGAAGAACTTGTGTAATATTAAAGCTGTCTAATCAATAGCTAGTCATCCAAATGGTACCTGAGCACAACATTGTACTGTCTACTTGTACTGTCAATATATAAAAATAAGAGACAAATTAAAAGGAAAAATGTGGTTTGTTGTGCAATGGAAGGTATTTTGCTGTTATCAGTACACCTGTCACCTCATTTGTGTGTGTGTGTGTGTGTGTGTGTGTGTGTGTGTGTATAAATTCTTCTGATCTTTATATTATTATAAAACATTTCTCTCTAGATGGTAGTGCTCTCTTCCAGGATGACTCCACCCTCTATCCGCATTGGGAAAAGTTTTCAATGAATGACTTGAGGACAAAAATGAGACTTCAGAGACATCAGCTCAACGGAACCTCTTTTGGGAGACAGTTTCCGACTGAGTAAATATCTTTTTTGGATAATTATGTTTACCTCTTCAATACAGTTACAGAGACATGTAGTACCTTGTCAATACCTTAACATGCTTTACAATATAAAAAAACAGACAAACAAAAACAAACAAACAAAAAAAAAACAGAATGCCTCAAGTAAAAAAGTTTAGTAACAAGTTGCACAGCTTATTTAAGCAAATTTACTTTGAAAAATGTACTTTTGGGGCCAAACAAAGTATTTCACATTGCTGTTTAGTTGATACAACGTGTACCCAGTTCAAAATCTTAAGTTGATCCAACTTGTAATTCAAATATTTAAGTCAGCTCAAGTACTATTGGTTGTGGGCTCAATTAATTATATTTCTCTAAGGTTGACTTAGCCCAACTTTTCTTCTACTCTGAAAGCTAAGTTGTCTCCCATTGATGTAGTTTAAAGTGATTGTTTTTCTTTAAAAAACAAGTTGGTCTAACAATACTCTGACAATTAAAACACTCAAACATTACTTAAAAAAAACCTTTATTTTTCCTAAACTAGTCAAAGTTAAAAGGGTAATCTGCATAAAACAGGAGAATATACATTCTATTTTTCTTAAAGGTCAATAAAATACCTGGGGACCACCAGATGCTTATCAGTATCTTACTGCTTCTTTAACATTACAACATCATAACCATTTTTAAAAACTAGCAAAGATTTGACTTTTGAAGACTATTTTCGCCCAATGTGTCAGACACAAAAAAGAGTCTATGGCAATAAGAGTTTGTCTCTCCAAGTTCAATAATAATCGTTCGGATGGCTTCATAGGTGTATTTCCAGGCCTTTTGGAATTCAATGTTTAGAGCACAGACCTGACCAAATATCACTCCTAAAGCCCCTGCATAATCACACAGATCCTCAAGGACTACAGTCCCCTCCAACACCTTGTTCATGCTCCTCCTGTAGCTTCAAACGGCCAGCCATCACCGCTCTGACCCCAAACCTCCACTGCAGAGCTCTGGTTAAAGAAACAAGAACAAAAAGTAAAAGAATATGAATAAGGTTATATACCACCTTATAGAGAGTGTAAAATACTGTTTCTGGAATTTTAATGATGTTTTAAAGCTATGCATTATTTAAAAGGGTTTTATATTTTCAAAAGTTTTACTTTGTCATTCTCAGGAGCAACTACATGTTTTGGAGTATTTACTCAACTCAGTTTTCATACAAATAAGTTAACCGATATAACACTCGTGGATGAGTATAAGTGACTCTGAAGCCAAACTAACATTTTTATATCCCTTAACTTACAGAGTAGTGAAGCACCGCTACTCCTTAACTGTTAAGCACGTCAGGGTTTTCTCGAAGTGCTAAACGTTAGCTGAGCGCTTGCTTGGTTGTGTGTGCCGGGGAAGCAGGACGCTGTTACTGGGCAAAAGTCAGGGCAAAGTGGGGAAAAAGATAGGTACAGTTCTGAATGTTTAGCTCGCTAACTCCTGTACAGTGTACCTAACGTTAGCTAAGCTCACGTCAGTAATGTCTGTAGACAAACAAACATATTTTATTATATGTATAAATAAGTGAATACTCACCAAAAGAATAAAGAGTCCACAAAACGGCCATCTTCACCTCTTTGGTGCAATCGTTTGATACCGTCAGTGTGACAGGCAGGAGGGGGGGCGGGTCTTTTAAATCACGTGATTGCATCTCAATGAAGGTAAATTGCTGGCTCAACTTAATTTTTTTTATTTATTCAGTCTGTGTATCCAAAGTTTTGAAGAACACAGGTTACCTGTTGTCTCAACAAATACCACTGTAAGAAGTTGGGCCAACAATACAGTATTAATTCATTCAACATTTATCTAGTTGGATTTTTTACAGTATACTGTATGTTTGTCACAAGAATGTTCCTTCGTACATGAACTGCTAGAATTACTACAAACAGCCAAACCCACTTCCTTATTTCCCAACAACTGTTGTCACTAAGTTCTTTTTCCTTCTTGTTACAGTTTTCCTTTTTTTTTTTTTTTTTTACTGCTTTAATTTCTAAGCCTTCAATTGGTCTTTTGTACTTTTTAAAAACTTTTTAATCTGACTAATGCTTAGCATTTTCCACTGTTTGTTAAATTTAAAAAATGTATTTATGTAACATATATTCCATTTCCATCTAACTCAGTCTGACGATGTTGCTTTCCCTTTAGTTGTACTCTATTTCTAGACTCTTTATTAATTTTATAAATAAGAACGACATAGAATTATCTCAATAACGTTTGCCACAGAATGATGGTTGCACTTAATTGAAGAATTTTGCCTTGTCATAAGTCCTGAGCTGACTTTAATTTATTGTTTGCTGGATTTATTTTTTCTTCTGTTATTAGATACATTATTAATGTGCATTTTTTTCAATGAAGACTATTACTGTAACAATAAATGTAAAATAAAATAAACACCAACATGAACGACAAAGGAAATATTTTAAGTGAAAGAACTTCAAAGGAGGGAAGGGGCTGAAAAATATGAAATAATAATAGTAATACATATCAGATATATTGTCTAAAATGCTTAAAAGAAATGGAAATACTCTTCTTTGTCTCCTAGACAGAAATGAGCCATCTTTGAGACTTGAATGAGATTTAGGCATTCTCAAAGGTGTCTCAAGTGTGGCTCATTACCTTAAATTCTCAGACCATAATTTACCTTGTCTTGTGTGTGATTCACATATGCAGAAATGAGCCGTCTTTGAGACTTGAATAAGATTTTAGCCGTTTTCTCAATATTCTCAAATGTGTCTCAAATATGACTCATTACCTCTAAATCTCCGAGATGGTTCATATTTGGCTCGTGTGCGACTCGCATATTTTTTGTTTTCCCAAAGCTAATGTTTCCCACACATAAAGTATACAGTAATTGTAAACTGTTCATTTGGGTTTTCTGATATGTTCCTTTTTTTAAATTATTGCTTAGTCATGTGTGTATGTTTAGTTACAATGAAATAAAATTGAGTTCTTTATAGTGAGGAATATATTCTGCTGGAAAAATGTCACTCTATATTGCCCAATACTGACTCATAAACAGTATATTTATTAAAACATAATGCAAAGAATGGCTAAAAATGCTTTGGGGTTTAAGGGCCAGGGTTCCCTGACCAGTGCCATCTACATAATGTTTAGTACTTTTTTATATACTTCATCTTACTCTTCACATACGGGTAGATGGGGGGGAGGGTTAGTAGGTTGGATCTCTGAAATGAAGATATGTAGATATGTAGCTTGGTAACAACTAAAGCCAATTACAAAATTGCTTTATAATAGATAAATGTATTATTTCAAAATCTAGCTTCTTTATTTAAAACAAAAATCCAACCACCAGTTATATTACTGTACAGTACACCCAGGTGTCCCTAGTTAATCAACATTACTACACCTTTTCCAAATGTGTACACCTTAATGAATTTATTGAAATTAAACTGGCAAATGGGAAACTTCCCACAAGATTTTGGATATGTTCAATAAAACTATAATATTTTTCATTTGTGTTTCATGCATCTCATTTATATCTGATTTTAATGATTCCATTATGGTCTTTTATATGGCTCATTTGCTTCTCATTCAAATGCAGTGTTTCTCATGTACATCTCAGATTTCACAAATGTTTCTCAAGTATGTCTTGGGTTGTGTCTCAGTTACAGTATGTCTCTTTGGTTCTCCTAAGTGGGGTTTAGGAGAAATAGAAAAGACAAAGTCAAGCTTGTAATGAGACAGCTCAATTCAGTCTCATGAGACATGAATAAGCACATAATGAGCAACAAAATTTTGCTATGGGTAATCTAGTAGGGGTGATGTTTTTGCTTCAGTTTACAGAAACTTCTGCGAAACTATATTGAAATTAACCATATGTTACATTTCCTCTTTTAACCACAATAGTGCTCCAATGATTACAATTTTATATTTACTAAAAATAACACAAAAATGCTTTTTTAAGCCTTTGCATGTTCCATTTAATGATGTGGAATGTTTGTGAAACAAGTTAGTTCCTGTTATCAACAGCAGCTATAAACTGTTGTTCCTCTCACAAGCTTCTCTTTTCCTCTTTCTTTATCAAAGTTAAAACACTTGCAGCTTTTCTTGTGATAAAGAAACCACATTTTGAAAAGTACTTTGTGAAGAAGATTCATAAAATAATAGTTTTATTTTAAAACTGATCGTGACTGGTCCCAAAAAATTGTTGCTCGAAATGATTTCACAGGATGGCACCCCAAACCATTACTGGATCCCAGGGGGAAACATAGAGTACCCAGACATGAATAGACTTAAACTTTTGACCGTGGAAGTGTGAGGCCAAAGTGTTAATCAATAGGCCACCATGTTCCTCATTCACTTCTCTGCCATATAATACTCAACTTGTTTGTTAAGGCTTTCCACTAGATTTTGTGGCATAGACATGGAAATTTGTTCATTCATTCACAAGAGCATTGTTTTCAATGTTTTCTTTTGTGTCACAGTAATTCTCCTCCTTTTTTCCATTCTAATAAAGACATGAAAAAACCCTGATGATTGCCCGTCATGATAGCCAAAAGCTCTTGTTAACTTTCTCAAAGTGAAATTTGAAAGTTACAGTGGAAACTACTTCCAAAAATGCTTATTTAAAAATTATTACATTCATTCCATATCCCAAATTTACTGATACTTCATTTCGGTACGACACGCAAAATAATTACTTTAAAATTTATTTTCTTTTTTTTTCTATAAAGGTATTTTAGGACTTCAGATCAGTGTAGCTACACCCTTGAAAAAACCCTTGTTGTTGAAAAAAAGACACATGGCTTTTTTAATCCATTTATGTGAATTGTTTTGCCATACATGCAGAAATTAGGTTTTATAACTACTACTGAAACTACTGTCTGTTCTGCTTTCATTAAAAAAAAAAGTATCAAACCAAAGTCAAGAGTACTGTAATGAACTTATTTCTAATATTGTTTGAGAGAAAGAAAGAAAGAAATTAGGAAGTGGTTATATCTTGTACATTCCACCTCCTGCCATAAATGGGCATGGTGAATGTAAAATGCTTAAAATCTATATCCACCCCATATGCCATGTGAATTATACACAAATGACCAAAATGACACACATTTACATGCACACAAGAAATACAATAGATAAATGAACATATAAAGTTCACATCATATACAATATTTTGCTTATAATAAATTGACTTGTGCATTTTAAAACAGGACATGACAAGATGTAGTAACAATTAAAAATTAATAAACAATAAATGCAAATGCAATCCTAAACCAGAATCAGCAAATCATTTAATTCAACGTCCTAAATTAGACAGAAGAAGCTACTTGGATGATTAGTGAAACGTTTCTACTAAACTAAGAAGTCGTCCAGTTGACATGAACTTCCAGATAACCTCACCTGGATGACTGAAAATCTTTACAATGTCCTAAATATGTCTGTGTATGAGACCTGTCTACCTGCCATCATATTAGAGATGTCAAAATCGACCTAAATTAAAACATATGAAATAAATATAGAGCTAATTCCAGTATAAAGATGCTTAGTTTGGTCTTACCAGAAATCAGGAAAATATAAAATTCAAAATCCCAGTCCATGTTCAGTATTTTCACTGGGTTCAGAATGAGGGGGTGGTGGATGCAGAAACGTAACTGCTGAGGAAGTAGATATACAAGAGGTGTACACATACTGTGGGAGTGGCATAATCTGACGAAATACAGTGGAAATTGTGACATAACAAAATAAAATCACAAGCACTGAAAGACAAGTCCACATACAACTGTTGTGGCCAAATCCACTGAACTCATTTCATTATTCAGTGTTTATTATTATTATTATTATATTATTATTATTATTATTATTAATGAATGAGTAAAAAAAAACAACAAAGTAAAGAAAGGCAAGAAAATATATTTCACAAGCAGCCTGGTGTGTAGCCAGACTTGTAGTAATGTAGTGTGAAGCTGTGTGTGTGTGTGCGTGTGTGTGTGTGTGTTGGACTTTTTTTTTTTTTTTTACTGTGCCTTACTTGCCAGGCATCCGTTTAAAAATTTTTTTACTTCCATTTTTTTTCTTTTTTTTTTTTTACACTTTATTTATGTGTTGGTTGTCTTGTTTATGTGTTGGTTGTCCATGTGTGTACAGTTTCTCTTGCGTCTGTTATCGTTCATGCCAATGTTTCTATTAATGCTGATGCTGGGTTTTTGTGTATTAGTGTTAGCAACAAGTTTGTAGCTTGGCTCTAGTCTGTGGATGGTGCGCGGGGTTTTCTCTTGATGATGATTAAACTTTACAACATTAAATAAATGGTGTAGACCAGAATTAGAGAAAAGAAAAAAGAAGAAAAGAAAGCATGCCTCAGCTGTTAAGTTTTAAGAAGAAGAATTTTTTCTGCAGAGGTGGCACTTTGTTCTTTTGAGTAAAGAGAAAAAATATTTGCGTTTTATAATACTTGCTCCCTGTGCAGGGAATGATGTTAAAGGGAACTTCCATTGACAAAATTCCACCATTTGAAACACCTCGTAACGTCACCAGCGCAGACCTCACTTCTTCTGTGCCTTACCCTTCTAACATAAGCACCTCAAATAATTGTTGCTGCTACTGTGTAAATTTCACACTATGGAACTTTACTGAAACAAAAACTGATACTATTATAAAACATATACTATTGAAATGTGTATAACTTAATAAATTATTTTACAAGATGTATAGAGAAAATATTATTGTGCAGTGTTTTAAAGATTACTCGCCTGTAATATTTGGGATTTAATGATTAAATTGAAAAATATCATGTTTTATTTGTTATTTTGTCCTCTATAATAATAATAGATATACAGTATAAATCCCTTTTCAAGCACCTTTTTTTTTCGTGCTCCAGCTCGGCACAGTGACTGATGGGAAATTTTTCAATTCACTTTCATCAAAGTGAACACCCATTGTTCACTTGTTCCCTACGCCATTCACACGTCCATATGAACTAAGCAGGTTCACTACCTGCAGTTTGGAATCGCACTTAACATGGCTGAATACCATGTGCATACCCTGGAACTTCGGGCTTTGAAATGCTCTCGCTCTCTCTCTGTCATGCACACACAATCCAGGTGAATTTACCCTCAGGACTAAGGATATACGCCTTTGTCAATCAAAGGTTAGTTAGAGTAACTTTACAAAGGTCTTTAAATTAGCAAAGGCAATGTCTGATGCAGTAATATGCTCTGGCCCCATACCAATGTGACGTGCCAACTTATAGAAGGTTTATAGTAGGTTATGCCCGCTAAACCATTGGATGTTTCTCTAAACTTTACACAGAGCTTTAACATTTAATGTCTCTTAATTTGCCATTTTGACTTTGACATTGTTTTTTGATAAATTTCACTTGCTGCTGTGGTTGGTCTGTAGCCTCTGTAGCTGTTGCTAGCTGCCGTGTTCAGTCTGCCTAGTATTTGCCTGGGGATAGTATAATCCGCTACAAGGTACCATCTGTCTCCACCCAAATGCTCTGCTGTGGTATTTCCTGGGTGTCAGTTTTGTCTGCCTTTTTTTTTGCCAAAAGTTTTTTTTTTTATGTCCAGTAATAAATCATGCTTAATTCACAATCACAAAAGCCCATACCACGTGATGAGGGTTTAACCATAATCCATCACACAGATTTAAAATTGTTACCACTCCCTCTCCCTCAATTGACTACCTTTGAATGCTTTTGCAATTAAATGTAAGCATATTCCAAAACACAACCCTGTATCCATTTCAGAACCCTGAAAAACATAAACTCTTCCGATTTAAATTTCGACATAAAAAACAAGTCAATTGTTCCAAAATTCTCCTCAGTCAGTAAATTAGTGGACTACTGCATCAATGGCCCCCAGAGTATCCTTGAGGATCACGCTCCTGCTAGAGTTGTCCCCTTTTTCACAATCTGCCCCGTGGTTTAACAGTGAGATTCGTCAGATAAAAACAGCTGGACATAGCCTTGATTGACACGCAGTTTAAACAAACTGTCCATAAAATATTGCTTATCGAGAACATAAAAAAAAAAACTACTCGAGCACTTGCTGCCTCCGAGTGGTGCCCTATCATCCGGAGATTGCGAGTTAGATTCCTGGGTGATGCTGTAACCTCTCGCAGCCGGAGGTCTAGAGAGAGCTGATTGACTTAGCTCTCTCAGATAGGAGGGATGAAAAGTACTTAGCGCTGCCACATAATTCATAGCTCTACAGCCAATCAGGGGCATCTGTGACCTCACACAAGCGGAAGGAGCGGATAATGTTACGCTTCCCCCAGTGATGCGTGAGCGAGCAGTTTGAAAAGATGCAGTCAGCTGGCGTCACATGGTTCGGAGGAAACACGTGATTGTACCAAAACTGATGCCCTTCTAATTTGTGATTTGTGAATCACCCACCAGTGCATCTGTTGCAAGGATAAAAGGGCAGAAAAGAAGTGAAGGTGTGCACGTGCAGGTCCGGACGCAGTGCCCACCTGGCATGTTATCACACAGCTCGCGAAATGCGGCGGTGGTCAGATTGACAGGAACAGGCACACAGAGGAAGCGCTCCTGCACACTCCGATGACGGCATCCTCTCTTGCTGAACGTGAGCCAAGACCGGCCGTTCCCAGCTCACTCTGGGCATGGCCTCAGACGGGAGAATCTCCTTGGATGTCCGTCAGCTGGGCAGCTTTCCCAGGTGGGATCAGGGTCCTCTCTGCTGGGCTACGAAGGCGGGCTCTACTCGGAAGTGAAGGTGCCGCGATAGCTTAAACAGTTTTTTCACGTGCTGTCCTCCTCAGGGAGATCAAGCGGCAGTGATCAGGTTTCCTCCTCATTGTCTCTAGGGCACGTAATATTGCCTCGCTCATGTGCAACTCTCTAATAAATCCCCCGCGCGAAACTTCACTGTGCTTCTGAACCCAGGAATAAACTCTGCGCTTCGTTTTTATAATGCGGCAAAAGCCAGAGGTTCTTTAACATTCATTATCTTTTGGTTGGCCCCACCCCCTTTGCTCACCTGCAAGGGGGGGGGGGGGGGGCGCTGCATAGGGAGCCTACGGACTGAGCCAGGAGTGAGCGCGCACAACATTACAAAGTCTGCAGTTGTCTGGGGACGCATGTATAGCTGTTACTTTGACTTTTAAGTGTTGAGTAATAAATACCCAGGGTATTTCATGTGCCAAGAATATAGAAATGCTGTGGCTATAATATTAGTGTTTTTATTGTACCAGGTTTGGTTGACTGACTCTTTTATCCAGTGACTTACATTTGAGAAAAGATGGATGAATAATGTAGTTTTTGGTTAAGACCCAATTACTCATTCTTACTCATTCTCCATCATGTATACATCTTGTGAGTCCTGGAGCCTATACCAGAGGACTAGGGGCACTAGGTAGGACCTGGAGCCTATACCAGAGGACTAGGGGCACTAGGGGCTCATCCTTGATGGGGTGCCAGTTCATTGCAGGGCACTAGCACACACACTTTTGGAATTCGGTGAATTTGGAAAAGGAGGAGAGGAACCCTGTCATGGATTCCAATGCATCCCAAATCTATGGGATTGAGGAAGTGATTTGTACAGACACAAAGTATTTCACAATGGCACATCATATGTCTTTGTAAATGTTTCATGGTGCACAGGGGAATTGACATTCTGGAATAGTATGGCTGTCTCAGTTCGTGTAGGAGGACAAAGTAACAGTGCAACCCTTGAAATACATTCTACACAATTTTTTCCTCCTAACTTTGTGGCAAAATTTTGGCATGGACTCTCATATGGAAGTGATAGTCAGAGTCCACATAAGTTTGGTCATATACCATATGTTTTAGTGTATAAGTCTCTATAAATAAGAAATGAAATACTTGTGGGTACGCTGTTACAGGGAGAAAAATTAACTGTGAGGAAGTGTGATGTAAGGTATGAGGCAATTTAAGTTGGTGTAAGAGCGTGTCATCTCTTTTGTGCCACAGTAATTCCCCTTTCAATCATGTTTATCTATATTTATTGAAAAAAGAAAAAATATATGAGGCAAGCAAACATACATTCCAGATCTGTACTGCCAGGAATTGTGCTGTGTCCAAAACTTTGTTTTGATATGACATTCTAAATGTGAAAAGAATTTTTCTTTTTCAATAAAGGTATTTTAGAAATCTATGTAACCCACACCCTTGAAAGTTTTATTGCTTTAATAGAAATTATTAGGTTTTATAACTACTACTGAAACTACTGTCTGTTCCGCATTCATTCAAAAATATCAAAGTAAAGTCAAGAAATCAAGGGACTTCTTACATTGCCACACAGCCCTACTAATAACAATTAGAAAGAAAACAACATCAGATTTGGAAGTGAGAAAGAAAAAGAAAAATTAGGAAGTGGTTACGTCTTGTACATACAGTCCATTCCCTTCCATAAATGGGCATGGTGAATGTAAAATTACTTAAAATATCTTCCCACTCCATATGCCATGTGAATTATACAAAAAATTACTGAAATCACACACACACACACACACACACACACACGCACAGGTTAACATGCACCGTAAAAATACAATAGATAGGTGAACATATAAAGTTCATACCATGTACAGTACTTCGCTTATAATTAAGGCAACTTCAAAACAGGACATGACAAGATGTAGTAACAATGTCTTAATAAACAATAAATGCAAATACAATCCAAAACCAGAATCAGCTAATTATTTAATTCAATCTCCTAAATATGACTGCGTATGAGACCTGTTTACCTGCATAATATCAGAGATCAAAATAGACATAAATAAAGATTTATTAAATAAATATAAAGCTATTTCAGATTTAAAGATGTACTTAGTTTGGTCTTACCAGAAATCAGGAAAATATACAATGCAGAATCCCAGTCCATGTTCAGTATTGTCACTGGGTTCAGAATGACTGGGGTGCAGAAAAGTAACTGCTGAGGGAGTAGATGTACAAGAGGTGTAACCACATATACAGCTGTGGGAGTGGCATAAACTGACCAAAGAGAAATCAGGGAAATACAGTGGAAGTTGTGACGTAAAAAATATATATCACAAGGACTGAACGAAAAACTGTTGTTGGTTGTCTTTTTTAAACCATGTGTAAACCATTTCTCTTGCGTCTGTTACAGTTCATACCGATAGCTCTGTTACTGCTAATGCTGGGTTTTTGTGTATTAGCGTTAGCAGTAAGCTTGTATCTTGTCTCAAGTCCATGGATGGAGCACAGGGTTTTCTCCTGATGATGTTTAAACTTTACAACATAAAAGAAATGTTGTAGACCAGAATTAGAGAGAAGAAAGAAGAGTGCATGAATGGTAAAGTTTTAAGGGGAAGAGCTATTGCTTGTTGTGTTCACTGCACCTCAATGCACAAGCACAGATTAAATGCCTCAGGTGTACTTGATTTAGAACACATCAAATACCTGGACGTTCTAGAGATTTGTTGATTTGAGATGTTTGGCTGCATGCAAGAAATGACAGGAGTCAGGAGAGTTGTCCATAAAGTTCAGAGAAGGGATCATTGACTTGCACAAACAAGGACAAGGATATTAAAAAAAATAGCAAAGGCACTAAATGTTCCTAGAAAAACAGTAGGAAGCCTATTTCGCAAGTTCAATATTAAAGGAAAAGTGGCTACACTACCTGGATGTGGCAGAAAGAGAAAGCTATCACCTGCTGCTACAAGATTTCTGAGAGGTGTTGCAATTGACTGCAACGGACCTACAGAAGAATTTAAGTGGCAGCAGACCTTTTACCCTGCAGTTTTACCCTGCAATATTAGGCGCACACTGAACATTGAAGGTCAGCCGAAGACATATCCCGCGACTGAACCTTAAACAGAAGAACAGAAACTGAAGAAAGGTTGGCTCCAATCTGCTAAAAACTGCTTAAAGTTTTTGGGGCTATAAATCAACGGTATGTTTGGTGGAGAAAGAACAAAGCATGCCCTGCACTACCTTAATGCCCCACACTTCTCTTCAAATTAGCATGTTGAAATTCTCTAAAGTGTACTGGTATGCTGAAGCATTTGAAGTTTATTTCACTGGAAGTAAAGGGCCCAACTCCTGAAAAACAACCCCATAGCAGTTCCAACATTACTGCACAAGCACTGAGCCAGATCAATCCATATAAGGCAGCAGGACCAGACAACATCCTTGCTTTTAACATCGTCACCGTCAAACAAACCCGCCTACAAACTGTCCATACTTAGCCTGCCCCCTACACTCTGTGACTGGCTTTTAGATTTTCTGACTGGCAGGTCCCTGTCTTTCAGGATTGGAAATACTGATAGGACGCATCACTGGTGGAGATGAAGCAGCCTATAGGACAGAGGTGGCCAGTCTGGTAACATTGTGTAAGGATTATTGTGTCAGATTGTTAGGAGATAATACTGGACATGAGGAAGCACAAAGGACCTTACAGACCACTGTTCGTTCGAGAGTTTGAAGTAGAAAGGGTGAGCGGTGATGTACATAAGTGATGACCTCACTTGGACACTTCACCACAAAGCTGATTAGGAGGACTCAGCAGTGGCAGTAATTTCTTAGGAGGCTGAGGAAGTTTGGTATGTCTCCTAAGGACAAGTGTCCTCTCCAACTTCTACAGCTGCACAATCGAGAGCATTCTGACCAACTGCATCACCGTGTGGTACTACAGCACTACTGTTATGGACTGCAAACATCTGGTAAAGACTACTGGAAAGATCACAAGGACAACACCCTGAGCCTGAGCACAGACTTTTCTCACCTCTTTCCATGTTGTAGAAAACACTCAGTCTTAGATTTCATTTCCAGAAGATTATGACCTTTATTATCAATTTGGCCGTAGCTGGTCCATGGAGCAACTAACTCACTCATCCGTTTCCTTCATTATATACTGTAAGGCCTCAATAATGTCCACTGTATATTCCTTCACGCCCCTCCAGCATCTGTGTCTTATCAAGGCCTCATTCATCCCACAATGAAGACACCTCAGTGTTTAGCCCAGCTTTCAAATACAGTCACATTCACACAATGTATACGTTAGACACATACATTATGTACAGCATGTAAACATATCAGGCTCACTAGCTAATGCCAATAATATCAATGTTGGGTACATTTGATTATTTATAGATGATTAAAAACCATCCCACACACTGAGGCTGAAGGTGCAGATGTGTGAAACGCAGGACATCCACTGCCATCAGACTCCTAAACAGCTAACAGGAGATTACAATCCCGGTCTACCAACTGTATCTGATTACTGACACTGATATTTGAACTTGTTTGCACAAGTCGGAAATTAAACAGTGCATCAGTTACACAATAAAAATCCTTTGTACATCCACTTGCACAACCATTGCAGCTTGCACACTCACTGCAGACTTACTCAATCACATTGGAGATTTTTTCACAAACTTTGTGGATATGCACTCTCCTTGGACTGTTTACAGTATATATTTTTATATTTCATATTCTGCTTTTAAATAATATGACTGCATAAAAGTGAATGCCCCCTTGTAACTGGAGATGTGGCTGTGTTGAGAAGCATCACATTCAAACTATATTTTAAATAATAGTCAGTACACATCTGTCATCATTTAAAGTGCTTCTGATTAACTCCAAATAAAGGTCAGCTGTTCTATTAGTCTCTTCCTGACAGTTGAGAAAACATGGTGCAACATTGACATTACCCAGAACTGGACACTCCTCCTAAATTTATGATAAGACTGTGTAGTACGTGTGACAATGCACATAATATTCATACAATGGGGGCAACAAAGTGTTTAGTCAGCCACCAATTGTGCAAGTTCTCCCACTTAAAAAGATAAGAGAGGCCTGTAATTTTCATCATAGGTATACCTCAACTATCATCAATTATGGTGGAAAAGAAGTATTTGTTCAATAACAAAGTTTCATCCCAATACTTTGTTATATACTCTTTGTTGGCAATGTCAGAGGTCAAAAGTTTTCTGTAAGTCTTCCCAAGGTTTTCACACCCTGTTGCTGGTATTTTGGCCCATTCCTCCATGCAGATCTCCTAGAGCAGGGACTTGGACTTTTAACTGCCTCCAAAGATTTTCTATGGGGTTAAGATCTGGAGACTGGCTAGGCCACTCCAGGACCTTGAAATGCTTCTTATGACGCCACTCCGTTGCCCAGGCGGTGTGTTTGGGATCACTGTCATGCTGAAAGACCCAGCCACATTTCATCTTCAGTGCCCTTGATGATGGAAGGAGGTTTTCACTCAAAATCTCACGATACATGGCCCCATTTATTCTTTCCTGTTTTCACCCCCATGCTTCACAGTAGGTATGTTTTTTGGATGGAGTTTTTACCAAAACGTTCATCTGACCATATGACATTCTCCCAATCCTCTTCTGGATCATCCAGATACTCTATAGCAAACTTCATACGGGCCTGGACATTTACTGGCTTAAGCAGGAACATCAGGAACCGCATGATTTGAGTCCCCGGTGGCACAGTGTGTTACTGTGGTAGCCTTTGTTACTTTGCTCCCAGCTCTCTGCAAGTCATTCACTAAGTCCCCACGGGATGAGAATTGCTCCAACAATTGATTTCTTCACACCAAGCTGCTTACCAATTGCAGTGTCCTTTGACAGCTCTTTGGTCTTGGCCATAATGGAGTTTGGAGTGTGACTGTTTCAGGTTGTGGACAGGTGTATTTTATACTGATAAGTTCAAACAGATCCCATTTATACAGGTAACAGGTGGAGGACAGAGGAGCCTCTTGAAAAGTTTACAGGTCTGTGAGAGCCAGAAATCTTGCTTGTTTGTAGGTGACCAAATACTTATTTTACAGAGGCATTTACCAATTAATTCATTAAAAATCTATGATTTATGATTCATTAAAAATATCTATGATGAAAATTATAAGCCTCTCTCATCTTTTTAACTGGGAGAACTTGCACAATCGATGCCTGAATAAATACATTTGCCCCATTGTATGTCTGGACAATGAGGTATTGTGGAAAGAAAAACAAACAACCAAGCCTGGGTGAATTTAGCAAAAACACATTTTGAAGTCTCCCAAAACCATGTAGAAAATGTGTTATGATCTGATGAAACCAAGGCTGAACTTTTTGGCCATACTTCCAAAAGGTATGTTTGGTGTAAAACAACACTGCACCAAAAGAACACCATACCCACAGTGAAGTATAGTGGTGACAACATCATGCTTTGTGGCTGGTTTTCTTCAGCTGGAACTGGGGTGGAGAGAATTATGACCAGTTCTAAATACCAGTCAATGTTGGCAGAAATTATTTGGATTATATGGATTGTATGGATCTATTATCATGTATTCTGTTTTCACAAAGAGCACATTGCAAAACCTTTGCAGAGGTCAGAGGCTATTTTTTATCAACCAATCACAGTCCTTGAATTGCTGCATCATCCCTAGCAACGGGGTCAACCACACCCCCTCACTAAGATAGTAGATACTACTCATAGTTGCTCTAAAAAGTTTCCTAAATCACTTTTAGTCTAGGACTCCCAGCTAGGACTTTTTAAGCTAAGATAGGAGCTCTCTGAGAGAATTCTAAGAAGCTTTGTGAATACGGGCCATGATGTTTACACGTTTTCTAAACTATTCACAGTTCCCTTTGAACTGAACATTTTTGCCCTCTGCGGTTTGGAATCACACTTAATATGTCTGAACACCCTGTGAAGTATACCTACAAACACTCACTCACACTCATTAACACATTTGGGAATGCCAATTCCCAAGTAAAAAAAAAAGTATGCTAAGTATATTAAATCCTAGCGTGCCAAAGCATACTTAAGTGTACTTGCTACAGACTAATGACTAGTATACTTGAAGTTTTCTATTTTGGAACAACTAATTTTGTAAGTGTATTTAAGTTGTAATTAAATTGTACAAAACACAATTTTAAGTGTATTAAATATACTTTTGTGTGCTAAAGTGGAACAACTTTAAGTATACTTAGTACACTTAAAGGATATGGCTGTGTGTGTACTAATGCACATACCTGGCAGTAATTAATGAACTTTAAGTATATATTTAATGTATAAGTGCATTACAGAAATTCTTACTGTGTTACAAATACATGATTAATATACTATGAATATATTCTTATTGCAGCAGTAGCATGCTGTTATACTTCTGGCCAATTACAAATACTAAACAAGTACACTTTGTGGTTAATAAAAATATACTTTATTATATCATACAGTACACACAGGTTTCCATAGTACTCTACTGCAAATGTGTTACAAGTACACTAAAAGGTGTTTAGGACAATTTACAAATGCTAAATGCATTTTATACACTTTAACATGTTTTTGAAACACATTACATTACTGAGGCAGATTTTATTCATGAGTTCAACAGATTTCATTTGCACAAGGTTACAAAAAAGCACTACTATAGTTTATTTGTGTTCAACAAAATGTCAGGTTGTCTGAACAAAGACAGACATTAGTATTAGAATATACAGGTACAGTATTAGTTCAAACCTGGTGTGTTGATTCTGTTACACAGAGACTGAAAACAGGCCGAGAGCTACGGAGCATTATAATAACACATTAAACAATACATTCCATAGTTTAAACTATGTACTTAATTACAAATTACCCAACAAAAACCATAAAACTGACCTTATGCCGATGAGAGAGTAGTGCACTAAATACTGTATAAGCATTAATAAGTACATGAGAATAAGTACATTTAAATTTAACTGAAAATATACTGAGACTACCGTATATTACAATTTGTATTCTAATGTATACTTTCTGTACATTTGTACAATGATTATTTCAAGCATTTTTTTTAATATACCAGGTTTGAACTAGTATAATATATTCCAATAATAACGCCTGTCTTTGTTCAGACAGAGTTTATATTTTGTTTGTGTTTGTTGGAGACAAATAAACTAAGTAAACTTTTTAATTGTTTTTTTGTAACTGTTTGCAAATTAAATCCGACACATCATTACTGATGTAATGGGTTTCAAAAATGTTATAGTGTAGAAGATGCATTCAGCATTTGTAAATGGTCCTAAACTCTAAGAATATAGTAATTCTAGATATAATTACTGTGTCAAGTATGCACATTAGTGTGTACACAGCCGTATACTTTAAGTCTACTTACAGTTGTTACACTTTAGCACACAAAAGTCTACTTAATACACTGAAAAATTATGTTTTTGTACTATTTAATTTAACTTAAATGCACCAAGTACAAAATTAATTGTTATAAAAATAGGAAACTTCAAATATACTTTAATACTACTCATTAGTCTGGCTCCAAGTACACCTAAGCATAACATATATTTAATATATTTTGCACATTTTTTTCACTTCGGATGACAACCCAAATATCAAGAAACATTTGTTATGTGATGCTATACAATATATATGTGATGCTATATCCTAAGTCAATATTTAGCATAAAGTACTTCATTCCTTAAATCCAGCTGGTCCTCTGGTGTCACTCACTTAGTCCCATGTCAGCTTCGTTGCTTCCTGAACATGTACAGAAATTTGCCACAGAACTTCACAATTCACTTTCATTTCAGCATTCCTAATTTTAGCCATTTTTATGCACTGATCTGGACACCCTGGCTTCAGAAAGTAAAAATATATGTTTAATTTAATAACTAAACCAGTTGATTCTAATATACATAAATCTTCAGCCAGATAGATGGTACTGTAAATAGCCTGATAATAGTAAAATCACCTGCTAATTTGCACATGAAGGACAATACACCGCATCTGTTGTCTTAATACTTTTAACCATCATTGTATATCATAAAATCAATTACAATAATTAGCAAGGAACTACAGAAGCTCATTAAAAGATACAGTACACATACATGCATTAATATTATTGTACCTGGTGATTAAAGTGCTCAAATGAATCAGCACTAAAATTACACTGAGAGTCATCTTAAAGGAAAAAAGGAAAACACTTTGACAAATGACACTTCACTACTTCATGTAATATTTACTTAATATATAACACGAGCTATCTGTGTAAACTAGTTGACTTGGATCTTTCAAACCATGTCCCAGACCTTGACGAGTCCCAGCAATACATACCTTGGAATGTTAACACATATTTTTATATTAAAGATTACAAGATATTACTAATTACACAGCCTTAATCAAAAACCCTGCAAAAGTCAACAACTTATTTGACAACTTGTCAAATAAAAATATTCATTTTGTATTTCCATCACTACACAATAGGCTATGTTTTAACATATAAAACAATGTTAAGTGCTTTTAGTGATCTTTAAAAAAATAAATTTCATCATAACAAAGACATCAACATGTGCCAAAATATGTCTTACTCTTTGAGCAAATAGAAGTTTCAGTTATTAAAATGTAATCGCAAATCACCATTCAGTGTTCAAACGCATCTTAATAACTAAAGTTCATATGTGCTACTTTAACAAGTTCTATGTTTCTGTATCTGCTGTATAAAAAATGCCCTATGTTACATAAAATCTAAAAAGAAAAACTTGCACACTGTCATTGTCATATCAGATCTTTAAGCAGAAATTATTTAGTTAGCAAATAGTAAACACTTATGCATGTCAGTTAATAGAGCATACCAACCTTAAAAAAGTTAATCCTAAAAGTTCTAAGCAAGTTTTCTTTTACTTTTGGATTTTTAGCATGTAATGTACACTGTGTATACTCATGAAAATCTCCCTAAGATAAGAAACAACTGACTCTGAAACATTATGTAATTTTGCAGTTAATGTGGAGCAGATTAATCAGTCTTCACTTGGTCCTCCTTTGGTGTCTCCAGTTCCCTCGGCTCCTGCTTCCTCCAACATTTTCTTATAGTTGCTTTTGAAGAATCCAGCCTAGGATTGATAGAAAAAGTCAAGAAACATTGCAGAGCAGAGAACATCTGAACGTTTTTAGGACATTTATGTCTTCTCTGAACTGACCTTGTAGAGGCCTGCAGCAATAAGAGCCAAAAGCACAAGCCCTCCGACAACACCTCCAATTGTCTCCTTAAGTGGGAATTTGTCTTCATACACCTCCACCTGGGTATTAATCTGCAGGCACATTTACAATAACAAGTCACTCAGGAAATTCCATTCTGTCCACCACCAGCCGGTAGCCGCATGCCAGTGGAGTTCCTTCCTCAATACTTCTAATAAAATGACCCCTTTTTTCCATGTTTGTGGTGCTGCCCGTGTGTCAAAGCCGTTACAATATGAAGACAGACAAAATTTTTGTTTTATCTACCGATATTTTCTCAGTGTAACTTTTAACATCCAAATGAAAGATCAAATGTCAAATGTCAGAAAAAAATAGCAAAAAAATAAAGAACAGAGTCACTAATTTGGAAAATTCACCCCTCCTAAAAATGACTTATAAACTCCGTCAGATGAAGCTAATCACCTTCTCAATGGCACAAAGCTTTGCACATCTAGTCTTAGATAATATTTGCCTTCTCTTCTTTGCACTAATCTGCTTAATTTAAGTTACATTTTATAGTGACCAATAGTGATATGGAATACAAGTCAGCGCCTAGTATTTCTTGATGCCCCACATATCTAAAACAAAGGGTATTCAGCACCACAGCCAGTGGCGCAACACACAAGCGGGACGAGGCACCTTAATTCTGCACAGCGAGCTCTGCATTATCACTCACCAGAGGCCAGCTATGAAAGGAGATGCAAGTGCCAGTCCAGGGAATGTAAAATAAGCTGAGATTGTCTTTGCCCTTTTCAGACTATGAGTACTCCAAGAAAGTCCCAGAAATGTTCAAAGACACACAGGAGAGGATCTAACCCAAGTCTGTATGCCTCTTCAGCGTTTTTCAGCCTTAGCCAGTCCAGCCTATGTCTCAACCTTGACTGCCCACTGTTGCTGCCGTCCTGCCGAAGATGACTTCACTTTACCCTGCAAAGGTAAACTCCCCTCTACTTCCCCGCCTCACTGATACTTCACCTGAAAAATAGAGTCTTTTTGTGCTGTGATTATTTTTCCCTGTTGGAATAAAAGACAAATAAAATCTGCCTAGAGAACTCTTCCGCCATGCTTTACACTGGTATTCAGCAACACTTGCTCCTGCAGCAGATAGGCCAAGGTCTACAAGCCACCAGTGCAGAGCTCTCCATGCACACAGACCAGCCCCAACACAATAGGCCCGATATCAGCGCTGCTAGACACTGGAAGTGCCTTGACCTTCGCCCATGATCGTCCCCCTGGGGGCAAAACTGTGTGCAAGGTGGCAAGCACCACGGGGGAGAATTGATGGGGAAAACATGCCAACACAGCGGGAGTAATACCCAACCTACCTCCTCTTCTTTTATTAGGTAAAGACTTGTGGGGGCTGGGCCCAAAAGTGGAACAAGACACAAAAATAAACCTCCTCTTGGGCCTTCCTCTTCCATCTCTAACATTCTCCTCCTGATACACCCCTCATCCTTCCTCTGCACATTTTCAAACCATCTTAATATGGCCTCTCTAACTGTGTCCCCAAGCTGTCATATCAGCTGGTCTCACTACTGTTCTGTAAACTTTCTCCTTCATTCTTGCTGATACTCCTCTGTCACAAATGCTACTCTTCTCCACCCATTCCACTCTGCCTCCACTATCTTCGTCACTTACCTACTGTACCACACATCATTGCTTTGGGCAGTTGACCCTAAATATTTAAATGTTTTAACCTTACTTATTTCTACTCCTTGCAAGTGCACCTTTCCCCCACTCTCATTTACACACATGTCTTGCTCCTACTGATCTTCGTGCCTCTTCTTTCCAGTGCATCTCCACCTTTCTAGACACCCAGCTTCGTACTCTCGCTGTTGATCACAACATCACCTGCTAACATTATATTCCATGTGGACTCTGGCTAACCTCGTCTAGCAAAATGTCCTTCACCACTGCAAATAGGATAGAGGTGATTATTGGTGAAGTCTTACCCCCACCTTAAACCAGTCAGTTGTACCTAGGGCACACCACACAACTGTGGTCCTTGTACTGTATTTTGCACCACCTTTACATACTTCTCTGCCACTCCCGACTTCCTCATGCTCTACCAAGATTCATCTCTGGGCACCCTGTCATAAGCTTTCTCTACATCTATGAATTCACAATGCAACTCTTTCTTACCTTCTCTGTACTTCTCCATCAGCCACCTCAAAGCAAACATGGCATCTGTTGTGCTCTATTTTAGCATGAACCCATATTGCTATGTCTTCCGTCTTCTCAACCTAGCTTCCACTACTTTTTCCCATAACTAGGGGTCACTCTTCAGCTCAGCTCTGCAATCTCCCTTGTACTTACAAACTGGAATTAAAACATTCTTTGACTTTCTAGGATCTTGCTAAACAATCTAGTAAGAAACTCCACTGCCATCGTTCCTAAACACTTCCATGCCGCCACTGGAATGTCACCCGGAAAACTGCTGTTCCACCCTGAAATATCATACGGACAAACTGCTATTGCTGTCCTCACTTCAACCTCACTAATTGCCTGTACTCCCTGTGTAATTTTGTCAGCTATTTTCATGGCATTTTAGTCTTAGTCCCGGGATAAATGTCTCTGTTAGTTTTTATCATGTTTAGTCAATCCTATTTTTGTTTAGTCAAGTTTTAGTCAACTAAAAGTCTGGACATTTTAGTCTAGTTTTAGTCAAAGGAACCATATTTTTGTCCATATTTTTTTAACTACAAAAAATTGGAACAGTGTGGACAATACTGTGTTTTTAAACTTTTCCTTTTTATATATAATGAAAGAACACTGCATCGCAGCAGACTGTGACAAAAATTATATGTTGAAGAAAAGAAAGAGGTGTTTCATTAGATTTTTTCTTAAACCACATTTTGTCTTTTTTCGTCAATAATTTTGCATGCTGATTTCATCACCATCACTGTTTATTTATATAAGTGAAATCTCGTTTTCATTTTGTCTGAGTCACAGGAAAAAGGTTGACGAAATTAACACTACCCTCCACCTTCTGAAAACACACTCTTGTGAGGGTTCACCACTAGAAGGCACTGTGTTTAGTTTTGTAGTTTTTGTTTGTAGACTCAGTTTCCCAGAAGGCACCTCGGTAAGGTGATGAGAGTGCTCACCTGAACCGAGGTAGCTAATTAGAGCTGTTTGTTCTGGGAAACTGGGTCGAGCATTTGTTATGTTTAGTGGGCTTTTGTTTGGTTATGGTCTGTTTTGGTTTGTGTTTGTTTTAAGTTGGCATATGTTTTGTGGAGCTGTCTTTGTTAAATGTATTAGTTTATATCTTAGTCTGTTTTGGTTTTCCGATGTGTAAATATCAGTTTAGAATGTTTAGTTCTTAGTCTGTCCTGCTACTAACATGATACTAAACTGCTTAGATCTTAGTCTGTTTAGATACTAACCTACTTAGCCACTAACCTGCTAGTTCTTAGTCTGTCCCCTACCTAGTCTACTTTATACCCAGTCTGTTCATCCCTTAGATCTTTGGCTACTAGTCTGTTTAGCTATCATCCAGCCTAGCAGCTAGTGAGCGTAACAGCTAGTAGGCGAGGTCTCTGTTAGGCTTAGCTAATCCTCCTATCTTGTTGTATATTAGTCTGTCCATGTTTTTATTTGGTTAATATTGTTGTGTGTCGTGCTCCAATTACTTAGCCAACATCCTTTGTTTAAATTTAGTTTTGTTTAAATAAAATGGACACTTTGTTTTACACAACCCTTTGTGTTTACGCCTGCACGTCTTAGCTCACGGCTATCACCATGAGCCATTACCAGCAGAACGTGACATCTCTTCACTTGTCAATACATTTCCATGCAGTGTTTAACTCATTTGTAACAGACAGACAGTGGCTAACACTTATATTACAGATAAATGTTGATAATTAATATACATATATATATATATATATATATATATATATATATATATATGATATAGATAGATAGATAGCTATATAGCTTTAACCCATTGTTAGAATTCCAGAAACAGTCTTTTACACACTCTCGTGGTATATAACATTATTAATATATTTTATTTTTATCATAGTAAAATATTCTACGAAATGTATTCATCTAGGTCTTTACAAGCTTTTCTTGTTTTCTTTGACCAGAGGGCTGCTGTGGAGGATTGGTAAAAGGGGAGACTTTTTGGATCATCAACTATGGGTGGCAAGGCACTGTCAAATGATCTCCGGGATAAAGTTGTGCATAGACACAAGTCACAAGATAGATACAAAAAAAAAATCCAAAGGCTTTATCAATGCCTAGAAGCACAATGAAGTATTTTATTAAGTGGCAGACCCTCCCAGGATCAGGACTTCAGGAAGTCAGCCAGGAGGAAACTGGGCATTGTGTGCATGTGATAAAATATCTCAAATTCTCCACAAATGTGGCTAGTATGAGAGAGTTGCAAGAAAAAATCCTGAGTGACTAAGCTTTTCAAAAATGCATGTGACGATTCTGAGGCCACATGGAAAAAAGTGTTATGGTGGTCAGATGAGACAAAAATTTCATTACTTCCACAACACCAAACAGTATTTCTGCTGGAAATCAACTACAGCTCACCATCCAAATAACACCTTTCCTTTGTAAGCATGATGGTGGTAATATCCTGTTATGGAGTGTTTCTACACAGCAGAGACTAGAGGATTGAAAAAAATGAATGGGGAAAAATCTCTTACAATCTTGAGAAAAATCTGCTGCCTTCTGCCAGATATTTGTCAATGTGATAAAAGTTTCTTCCAACATGACAATCACTAAAAACACATAGCAAAACTGACCACACAGGGGTTGAAGGAGAAAAAGGTGAATGTCCTTGCATGGCAAGACCAAAACCCCATTGAAATTTTCTGTGGAAAGACTAGAATACTGCAATCAACAAAGGTCAGCATCAAAACTAACTCAGCTTGAGCAGTTTTGCAAAGAAGAGTGGGCAGATATTGCAAAGTCTAGATGTCCAAAGCCATTGAGAAAGTGATTAGCTTCACCTGATGCAGTTAAAAAAAAAAAAAAACTTTCTGAAATGTTGGTTGGTTCTTTTACTTGAATGTTAAAGGTTGCAGTGAGTAAATGCAGCTGGATAAAACAAAAACTGTATCTGTCTTCATTTCAGGCTGCAAAGCAACATAATGTGGTTATTTTAAGGAAAAGTGATTATTTTAAGTGATTTTTTTTCCTATGACATGTGTATGCTAGTGGTTGTGTACCAAATCTTAGCAGAAGAGGTAGGGTCTTATAAGGTCTTAACCAGTAGATGTACCTTGCCAGTGGGTTCAGTGTTTGTAGAATCAGAGGAGAAGTAGATATATGTTGTTCTGTTATAGTCCAGTGTTGCTGTACTGACCAGCTCAAAAACTGCTGATCGTAGTCCGGTCTAAAAGAGAGAAAGTGTACATGAATAATTAATTGTAGAGAGAGGTAGAAAATATGGACATTGTTAAAGATATCAGCAATACATGGCATCCAATACCTGTTCAATCCATCCAGAGCTGACATCACCAGTGATGTTGTAGAATTTCGGTTGCGTTTTAAAGAGATTTGCAGCACATTTAAACACTCTGCACACAGCTATGGAGCAATTCTAAAACCCACAGAGTTTACACATAACACAACTGAATTAATGATAAAAAAATGTATTTTAAGGGAAACTTTTTGAGAAGACAAAATGTTAGGAGATTATACAACGGCTAAACAGATACTCACCACCTCAGGTTTTTTTTGCAGTTCAGCAACAAAATCGCCAATTGTGGGTTCTACGACTTTGTCTTCATTACAGCCTTGAATCTTAGAAACACGGCAACACATTACAGACCTGCTTGTCTTGAGTCTTAGATTTGAAACTTTTTTAATGAAAATAAAATTCACACAAAATGCTTTTATAAAAATAAATAAATAAATAAATAAATAAATAAATAAATAAATATATATATATTTTTTTAATAAAAGCTTGGTATATAAAACAACAGGCACCATATGACTCTTCATTAGATGACTAAAATGAATTTTTTTGTGTGTAAAAAGTCATAGTAGACATTATCACAAAGCATCTTAAGAGAAGGAGATAAGTCTGGCAACGTGCCATCGGGCACATTGGGTAATAAATACTATCTGTGGAGATGTATCCAGTGTTCCTGTGGCAGTTTCTTACAGGATCAGGTTGTTAGCCCGTTTAAGAGAAATTTGTATGTAAATTTAAATTAACCTATATGTCTCTACTGAACAGTGTCAAAGGTGAAAAAGCAAGCAAAAACTCCCTGATGTAACAAGGAAAGAAACCAGCTACCAGTGTCAAGTTTCAGAGAGGTACCACCTGTAGCATCCAGTTCAGATTAAACACAGAATAAATGGTGAGATTTGTTTATTTTTACTTCTGTGTGAGTCCTCTAAAGACATTTTCTCACTGACAACACTTGGCCCAGGGACCAGTTGATTTTTGTCTCTTAGCATTCAATCGTTCTGTGCTTGGAAAACAGTCCCTGGACCGATTGCAGATGTGTTCTTGGGAACTATTCATGCATTTCCAAGCAGACTGGGCGGGACAGGAGGCTCAAAAGAGGGAGTTCACTGCGACGTGATTTAATCAGTATTCAACTCTGTCGCTGTACACAAACAACTATGGCTACTAAGGGATTTCTTTGGAGCAACAAAGAAGTCAAATGTTGGCCCGAATTTTTTTTTTTTTTTTTTAACCATATAGATTAGTAGAAGCTAATGTCTGTTAAGGAAATTTAACATATTGGAATCAGAAATGTCCAACACACTGAACCTGAAATGAACCTAGAACATATTATGAAATACCATAAAAAGCAGTAATTAATCAAACAGTGATTGGTTGCCTCCGAGTGGCGCAGTGGTAAAAAGCGCTCGCCCTATAATCCGGAGATCGCTAGTTCGATTCCAGGGTGGTGCTGTAACCTCTCGCAGCCGGAGGTCTAGAGAGAGCTGATTGGCCGAGCTCTCTCAGAGGGGAGGGATGAGAGGTACATAGTGCTCCCACATTAATCACGGCTCTACAGCCAATCACGGGCGTCTGTGAGCTCGCGCAATGGAGGGAGCGGATAGCGCTGTCCTCGAGTGTGTTACGCCGCCCCCAATTGGACACGACTAAATTAGGGAGAAAATCGGGGAAAAATCAAAAAAAAAAAAAAAAAAACAGTGATTGGTGTGATTACCCTTTGCTTAAAATATAGCCTCAGGTATAATTTGTGGAGTCTTTTTTTGATTTTTTCCCCAGTACATAATTATGCTGCTTTCTTTTATGGTCTACAGATATTTTCTTGTAAATCTTCTTCTTATTATTTTGATCTGAGATGAATGATGGTCTGTAAAGATTAGGATTTTTGTATCAGTTTAGTAAACATCAGACTTAAATAAATAAATAGTTGTTGTGTTCTTATTTGGCTGTTCCAGGTTTAAAAAAAAAAAAAAAAAAAGCAATATTGCAAATTAAATATTTTTAGCAAATGTTTAGCAAATCTCTGAAAACGTTAGGGCAATTTTTTAAATAGACGATATAGAGATGAAGGTTTTGAGCTGTACACACATGCATTCTAACAATGCATGGCGCATAGAAATTATATTGTTCTGTTATGAAAGTCTATTTTACCAGTTATTTCCATATTTAAAGTTTGATTCCGCAGCGCAAGTGAGAGAAAAAGCGTTTGGCTCAGTTGTGATCAGGTGACGCTCGGCGTCAAAACAAGAAGCACATGCGTGATACAAACATCGGCACTCGTAAACCAAGACTTGCTCGTCAAAATCTATTAAAAATCTTTGATTCCTCTTGCGGTACACTCGCAAACCGCATTACCCGCGATCCAAGGTTTCACTGTAATTCTATTTTAAAACTGCGGTGACTGAAAATGTCACTGTGCGCCACCTAGCAGCCATTTCACGAATGACTTTGAAATGCAACTGATTTATTTTGTCTGCTGTCATTTTGTCATGGTGGTAAGCATGTAATAGGCATTCCCATTGACTACCTACTGTAGTAGCCACTATTGAAGCTTCGGGAGGAAGTGTTATGATGCTGAGTCGTGACCTTGCTCAGGTAAAGACTCAGCAATGTAATGTGGCAATAAAATGAATTCAGCTGGCAACAAGAATGTACTGAATGACCAGGTTTTCTTTCCTGATGGCGTGGACATAGTCCAGCACTCAAATCTAAAGTCAGTCAAATTAAATATTAGCGTGTGCCAATTTTTTAACCTAACCCTTAGCACCCGTTGAATGTTTGGTGTATGGTTTACAGTTGGTCTGGGCTTTTTGCTAATTTCTTGTTTTTCCTGCACTTATACTGTATCTGTCCCCTAATAAGTCTTATGCCTTTATTCCACTGAGCTGAATCTGCTACTGAATCTACACCGATGCAAATTCGTTACGAGCTCGGTAGAGGACGGCAACGGCTCCTTACAGTCTCTTTTGGGCTCAGTGTGAATTCTGTCATGTTTGTTAGTGTCCGAAGGAAATTTGTGGCATGATCAACAATTTCCACTTCCCCCTTCCGACATTAATGCCTCTATAACGCCATGGTATCTATTTTAAGCACATTTATGGAGTCGTTAATGGTCTTTATCACCTCCTAACCTGCCAAATCCGACAGCCAAAAATCCTCAGATTAAATGTAGATGAAAGTAATGACAAAATTAATAATCTGATATTTTAAGAAAAATAGTGCCCCTAATTCTTTATATTCTAGGAGGAAAGAGAAAATTACAAGATCGGCACTGAGATTAATCATACACACAACAGTGCATCACTATTTATACTGACAACAGAGGCTAACACACTTGATTATAAAGGAGAATGCAACAAAACGATCGCTTTGTTATACCACCTCAGTAATAGTTTGTAAAAGTCTGTAGCATCGTTTTTATTTTGCTTTATGTTGATGGTGATGGTACAGTTTCATTAACAATGATTTTGGGCTTGGTAGAATTGAGCATTGTAAACGTCTCACTATTGAAACGTTATCATGATGCCAAGACTTTGTTATTGCTTCGTGTCAAAATGTGCTATAGAGTCATTTTCAGGTCCTTACAAATTTAATTAAATCGTTAAGGGCTCTATGTGGGGTCGCTACGCTTGAAAACTGAACTGAAATGGTACTGACTACAACAACTTCTAAGCCAATTTCAAATCCGGAGGTGTCTGAAGAGGTCGATAGCAAATTTGGCTCAGTGGAACAGGGATATTAGTGACAGCATGCTAAGCACAAAAAACTCAGGAAATGAGTGGAATAACAAAAGAAGTAGTTAAATAAAGTAAATTCAGTAAGAAGTAAATTCACCATGGTGGATGTGACATTTTGTAATAATAACAACTAAATTGCCAAAGGTGTACGGCAAAAAAAATAATAATCGCATGTACCTGCAAGTTGTTATTAGCCCAGATGTCTTTATCTCCTAATTTTATGGGTACTCTGATGAGAATGTCAACGTTCAAATCTCTGAGGTCATTCTCCACCTGAGAAGAAGAGAAACTGTATTAAACACACTTTGCTTTGACAAATGAAAAAAAAGGAATAAATCTTTTATTTTTATACCTTGAATATTTGCTGGATTGGCTTCTTAAGGTCATTTTTCCCTGCAGTAAAATTAATGTGGATGGTGGAATTCTCATCCCTTGACATTAAATTGAATGAAGTAAGATGTTACTCACAAATCATTAAAACACATTATTCTGACATTATTATAATATTTGATCATTCTTTGACAGATGTATACAACAGTGTGGCAGACTTTGTACTTATAATTATAAGTATTTATTTGAAATATAAATCATCAAAAATGACTAACCTGATCAGTGCAACGTAGATGGCATATTTAACATCAATGCTTTTGCTTTTGAATAGATCACTCTGAGGTGCGTGTCGGTCATTGTCACTGTAAATATTGGGATTTTTGTATCAGTAAGCATCCTTTTCTTTTTTCAAAAAAAAAAAACATATAAATGTTGGTTTCCTACCTAGGTGCTTGGTTTTGTGAATTTTTTATTTATTCTTTTTAAATTGCAATTAAATCAATGCAACTTCCTGATCTGAAAACAATATCCCTTTTTTATCTTATTTTAGCTATTTTTAATATAAAAATTTTTTTGGCTTTTTACAAATGTGTCAATACATATTACTGTGGTCATCACCCTGGGTCAGCAGCATGGCAAAACAAAAATGAAAGACAGAAGTGGCATTTTCATGTTCTAAACCTGACAATCTGTTTGCTGGCCTCCACACCAAACACAGGCGGGAAATATTAGCATACTGTATTAATTTTTTCCTTCCACTATGATGGACTGTCTCACAAATAAGACTTTTTTTCTGGTGATGCAAAACAATATGTAGCCTGTGTGTCTTTTGTAGTCAATAAGTGCAGGTGCAATGCAAAATGTGGAATGTGTTGGCTAATTTAATATAAAAACATACCTGGAAGCAGATGCATTGAATGTCACGATCCTGTCAAAGTTACCATCTTTATTTATATTGTATGTAACATCAAATATAGCCTGTAGAAGCAAAATAGTAAAGGAGAGATTGCATAATTTCACTTAATGCAATTTCAGGTCAATTAACCCATAGAGCAAACTACGTAAATCCGTTGTGAATGTATTAAGTAACTCTGCAGACCTAGAGACTATCCTAGGGAAGGTGACAAGTTTTGGCACCCTAGATGGGGTGTCCTCTCATTGTGGGGCACAAGAACACATTCATACAGGACATTTGGAAACATCAATCAGCCTACCCAACATTTAAAGACAACATAAGAGAAAACAAGAGCACCAAGAGTAAACTGACCAAGCACATGGAATACGCAAACTCATTCAATCTCAATCAATCTCAAGCACATGCAAACAATTCCCTGGAGGTGCGAGGTGACAATGCTAACCACTAAGCCTCCTCGGACATATTTAATTTTTCTTAATTTTAATATTTCACCTGTAAATAATCACAAACCTACATTCACTTTATATTTGTTCTAGGCTTAAGTAAAGACTGATCTTTCCGCTTACTGTACAATGCCTATAAATGAAGAAATAAAGTAACAACTCATTTGGACTCACCAAGCCGTTCTTAAAGATGGGTTTACTGATATAACAAGTAGTCTCCCCCAGATTAGCTTTGTCATCACTGTCCACAGAAACACACTCAAGTCTGCCCTGCTCAAACAGAAAACAAGACAGACAGCTTTTCCATTTGCTCCTCAGATGCCAGTACAATCATTTAGAAACAAAATAAAATAAAACAACACATGAATAACACCTTGCAACAGCTCCTGTTGATGGGGGAAACATCATTCGTTAACAGTTTATAAAGGATATATATCCAGAGCGTTTATAGCACATTCAAGAAACTGCATAAATACCTTCAATTATTAATGGATAATCATTATGAAATTTCATATGGCTTATCATGATATAAAATTATATGAAGAAAAATTTATGAGTGCATAGAACTTTATAATGTTATGGTCACACAAATGTAAAACAAACAAAAAAAAACTCATACCCATTTTAGTGGGTATGAAACGTTGCAGTCTGCCAGCTGTTCTTGTGAGTGCTGAGCTATGTTATTTTAAAATATTTTTTTATTTTATTTTACCCACTATGTAAGATTTGTATGCCTGGCTTTTGTTATTTTCTTGCATTTTGGCTCTATTTTTTTGGTCTTTTAAAGTGTTCTTTGACTTGGTTTGGATTTTTGTATCTCTACTCTTTTGTATCTTTTCCTGTGTGAGCCCTGGGTCACAATGCTATTTTTGCATGATGAACTAGAGGTGTCAGAGAACATACAATGGCAGAAACCATTATCCTCACGCAGAGTGAAAAAATGTGTCTCTATTATTCTGAATCAGTTTGATTGACTGGGCACAAAGCAAACAATATAGAAAAATTGTTACATGGTGAGACATCTAGAGGTGACACATAATATCAGATGGGGTGCCACTCCTTCAATGTGGACATACAAGTTCATATACTCAGTTACTGTACGTACATCTAGGGGCAATTTGCAGTAGCCAATACATGCAGCAGCATGATTTTGGTAGGTGCAAGGAAACAGAAAAATACAGACATGCAGAGATAATGCAGACTCCACACAGACATTAACCCAAGGTACAGTATCAGCATACTACCACAGATCTTAAGGGAATGGTGCCTCCATTGCTTAAGGCTTTGGGCTATTAATCAGAAGGCTCGGAGTTTAAATAGCAGGGCACTGCCAACCTGGCACTGACCTGAGTCCTTTACCTTCAAGTGCTTAATTGCTTAATTCTGTCGTAATTACCAGTCCTGGAGGAAATCCATATGCACTCATATATTTTATGCAAAAATCCACATGAATAGTAAGAGTTTAGGATCAAACTATTGAACCTGGAGCTGTGAGGAAGTAGGGCAAAGTTCCATTTTAACACTTATACGTTAATCAAATTTGGTCCACAATGTAAAATTTATACACTTGCCTGTTTAGTGGTGAATCTCCTGAAGGAAAGTCCAAATGGATATTTGAGAATTACTCGACTGTTATAGGAATTTTCCTCTCTGTTCTCTATGGACACAGTTACATTTATTTCCTGCATTATTCCAACTTGTATAACTGAGTGTCTAAAAAAGCAAACAAACAGAGAATAATGTTAAAACACTGACTTCTCAACACTCATCTGAGCATTTTCACAAATCAGCTTGCCCGTTTTTTTCTCCCAAGTCATCTTACCCAGAAAAGTTAAAATCCACTTTGAGATTATCAATGCAGATTTTATCAGTTCCACAGTCTATTTCAAAATCCAACTGTGGAAATAGTTAGAGTACATAGTAAAGAGTCACATGCATCATCAAATGTTTATATGATTTACATAAAGGGTTGATTAGGGGAAAAAGAAATTACAAATAAGCATAAATGACAATTATGGATAACGATTTTGATATGTTTATTAGCAATACAAAGATAAACATAATAATAATGCTGATTAAACTGCTACTGCTGTAATATGAGTGTATTATAGGTTCTCAGCACTTACATTATAATCAGAGGTGGTCTTTATGGACGGATGCAGAATCGGACGTAAATTGTTCAGTCTTCTACTAGGGAGACCCTCAAACGTATACACTAACTCATTCGATACTGGGTTTAGGGCATCATAGGGACAGGACTGTGAGGCAGAAGGAAACAAACGGCCACAGCACAGGAAAAAAATATTATCTTATTTATTGTTTTAAAAACAGGAGAGAAAGTCAAATAATGCATGGAATACATAATAGTGTTCATTCATGTGTTCTCATTCTACTGTATCTTGTATATAGTTACTGTAAATGTCTCCTCATATACACACTTAAGGATCTTACACAACATAGGATGCAACTCGTACTCGTAGGTAGTAAAATTATTTATAGATGAAACATTTATCATTAAATATGTGCTAAAAAATAAATTTAAATGATTTAAGACCATTCTAAATACCTCTATAAAAAACTCATGCTGATTGCACTCCTCATTCAGCGACAAAGACATTGTGCCATATAGAACACGTTGTTTCGGTGTAAAGTATGCTCGGTAGGCTTGTCGTTTGGCATCAAGTTTTAATGTATAATTTATATTTGCAGACAAGTCTAAAGAAACAGAAACACCAATCATAAGCTTTCAGAAGTCAAAGATTTTACTGCTATTTTGTCTGACTGTTATGCATTTAAAAGTGTAGAAATATACAGAAACCTGTCATCCCAGGATTTAAGGCACTCATAGTAAAACACAGTTGTATTGTGTTTTGTAAAGGCCTTGTGCAGTCAGTGTCTCTGGTGGGGATTTTGGACAGTCTGGAACTTACTGTGATCACCAAACTCACAATGGGTCTAGATCTGAACAGTACACAAAACACAACACACAGTGTAAATATTACTAATGAGCTGTAATTGAAATTGATGATTATCAGCATTTGCACCTTTTTTTCAACAAAAAATTGAAATTTGAAAAAAAAAAAATTCACGAAAAAATTGAAATTTACTTGATTGGGACCTCACTGTATGCGATAAATCCACACAAAAACAATTGTACCACATTTAAAAATTTACTATTTTATTTCTCACTCCTACCTTGTTATTCCACTATACTGTATAGTCACTATTTTGTGCACAATTTGTGCAAATTATCCTCTAATTCTTTATCTGTTGTCACTGTCTCACCACAATAATATTGCTGATAGTAAAAGCTGCAGCACCTGACAACCTCACATCAGCATAACACATATTACCATTTAAAACCTGAAACACCAGACCTTAGAATGATGACTGCTCCTTTGGATCCGACAGCAAGATCTGGCAGCCTGTCTTCACTATTGTCCAGAGAAGACTGACTCAGAGAAAAACCAAAATATTTCAGGCCACTGCGTACAGACAAACCTCTGATTCTCTGTCAGTAAAGAAACACAGAACAAAATTTATATAGTAAAAGTAGCAGAGAGAGAGAAACTGATTGAGAGATCTTCAAAATAAACATGAATTGCTATTGACTGTTACGTCATTACCATTTAACCTAATTTGTATTTGTTTGAATGTTGGTATCCTTCACTTGATCTGATGAATGCAGATAATTATTAACTGAGAAATTTACAATGTGATATAATTTACATCAGAGAAAGATAGAATAGAAGATATAAAACATATGAAACATTAAAAGAATGCTGATTCATTTGCATAACCCAGCCCCTGAGTTGAGTGGGTGGGTCTTTTTGTTTAATATTATACAGCATAATTGCACAATCACCATAAGAACACAGTGTTTGGTTACATTTAAAGTTAAAGCTACTTTTGACTCTTTTAGTTGTGAGATATCTAATAACACAAAGGGCTAGAGGAAATTTTTAGTAAAATAAAAATACCTTATTTCTCAATTTGTTCTTTGTGTTGTCCAATGTAATGAGAAGCATAAATCCATGCATGTTATTTTTGTAGAACTAACAGTATGTGAAATAAAAATGTTCTCTTGGACATTTATCAAGATCAAGCAAGAACTTGTTTCTCTCTAACCTGTGAGAAGGTGGGGCTAATGTGTTGTGTTCTTCCATTAAAGATGTAGATGCTGCCCTGGCCATTCTCCTCTAGAGGTGCTCCTATTACTACATCTCTCCTGCTGTCCCCATCTAGATCAGCGGGGCTGGCCAACGTTATGCCAAACCTTCCATTTTCTCCTGGAATTCCTTTTAGTGTCTGTATAAGTTGTACCTGTAACGTACGTGCAGAAAAATCTTTGCATAAGAATAAAAAAGACATGACAAACATGGGACCAGGGTGTATAAATTTAGGATGTTGTGAAGTTAACAGGCTGAGTCGTTGCACGACATGATTTTGGGACGAGGGGTGAAGCCTAAACAGCCTATGGCTCAGAAAATGACCACCATGTCAGGGAAGAGAGGTTATAGTCATAGCCATTCGCTTTTAATGGCCAAACATGATTTAACCCTGGGTTAGACGATTATCAAGGACAATCTGATTTATACATATATGTATATGTATGTATGATTTATACATATTTCCTCACATTTTCCAAACCCATTTCTGGCTCTGTTTTGTGACAATAACCTTCTTAAAAGTGCTATATGAATAAAACTGAATTGAATTGAATAACTCCCAGGCTGTAAAACAGACATTTTATACTATAGCATACAGTACTTTCAAAGGTGAAAAAAATTAAAACAAACTAAAAAGAGTAATCAAAAACAAACAAAAAAGCATATACAGAAAATACAAAAAGCCTACAGAAAGCAGCCTTTCTATATAATGGATAGCTCTGTAGAGACAAGTTAATTTAGGAGTTGTGTTTTCTCTTTACCTGGGATCCAGATGTGGTAAAGGTGTAGATGAAGACTTTTCCTTCCTGATCCTCCTCATTATGCAGTGGAGCAGAAACAAGTAGAAGGTCTGCAGAATTGTCCGAATTCAGGTCCACCACACATAACTCAGCACCATAATAGGCACCAATTTGAGGCTGAAAAAAGTGATTACTAGGTCTGAATGTCATCTGAAACTTGAAAATCTACAACCATTCACATCTCTAGGACTGCATGTTATGTGACCGAGTTGTGCTCAGTCACTACTTAAAACAGTACAACAATATGAGCTGTTTATATTGAGTTTTTTTTAATTGTACATAAGCTTTAACTTAATTATAAAATCACCTCAGGAGGATTTACATGTCTCTTGACAACTCCATTTTCAGATATGATCACTTTCCCCATGTGATTATCTCTTGGAGCTCCCTGAATGATAAAGTAGCGCCTGTTTCTTTTCGCCACTGTCATGGAATAACCTGTGAATACAGGACACGAAATCATGAGTTTTTCTTTTTGTTTGTTACATTTTTGCACACTGTTGAGCTCTGGATTATATTAGAGCACTATATAGAAATATACACAACATATACTGTAGCAAGAATGATGATAGGTGTGTGGATATGCTTTCAATTTACTGAAGTAATTAACTTACTTAGTGTTCTGAAAAGCTAAGTAAGTTAATTACTTCAGTAAATTGAAAAAAAATATCCACACACCTATGTTTTTTCCTTTTTATTTGCTTGCATGTTTATTTAAAAACAAACAATGCAAACAACAAACAAACTAAACCCTAGAAGCGGCAAGTACTGCACAAAATGTAATTTAAAAAAGTTCTCTATACAAAGGCTTTTGCTACACACTCACAAAAGTGTACTTAATGTGTGTCCTTCTTTGTAGTTAATTATTCACACAGTTATTATTAAATAATTCTTTTGATTGTGTAAAGCTGCTTTGCGACAATGTCAATTTGTCAGGGATAACCCCTGAGACTTTTTGTGTTTTTCGTTACGTTTTACTTCATTTCCCAGTTTGCACCTCGGTCAGGTGACGTGGGCGCTCACCTGAACCGAGTTGATCATTACTTTCTTTATAAATAGAGTGTTTTGAGATTAGTTATTTGTCTTGCGTCTGTTGATTTAACCCCGTAAATGTCTGTAAGTTTAGTTCTTAAATTGAATTGAATTATTGTTACTGGGAAACCCACAGTGTATAAATGAGTATTTTCATTTATGTAACTTTGTGTTAAGAGTGTGTAATTAAGTTTTTATTTGCTAATAACAAATTCCAATTCATTAATTATATTGCATGTTTTCTATGTTTAAACAGCACAATACTGTATGTGAACATCTAATGCATTTCTGTATCATCGAATTTGTTACTAGAACAGGTTTGGGCTCCTAGGTTCAAGTGAAGGGGGATATATTTTTTATAGTATGCAAAATCATTTCTATACAGTTGCATGCTTTTATCTCGGTGGCAACAGATTAAAGAAAAACACATGGCTGTGATTATGAGATTATGAGGATACCTGTACAAAAATCAGATCTTTTCTATTTACATTGCTTAGGTTAAATTTTGAGAGGATTCTCACCTAAATAACTGTCAATACCGTTGCCCTTCTGAAAGCTGTTCACTGGTGCTCCACGGTTATTGTACTCCTGATAACCACCTTTCCACTGAAACGCTCCAACTGCACTCATTATTATGTTTCTCTAAAGACAGTCAAAAACATAATCTTAAACTATGAACTCAGCAACAGTAGAAGCACAAAGGCATGAAATCAAAATCCTGTTCATTTAAGCAAGTCAATGATTATTATAACTATATGCATCAGTCCGTGTTCCAGGTGTTCTATATTTGTGAACTGCACTAAATGTTCGTCACAGGGTGGGTGAAGAGCTACTGCAGCTTAAATTGCAGAAAAGGCTCATGCTGGTCACCATAAAAAGGTTACAGAACACAGTGCATAACTGTTTTGGTAGAAAAAGCGGGACCTACTTAATATTAGGCAAGTGGTCATAATGTTGAAAATTATAAGATTTACAACACTGTCTACCACATCCATGGTTTATTCTCATTCATGGTACCAGTAAGAATTTAATACTACTTTCACCTCTTATAATTACACTAACTGTTGGTTGTTAACTGCTGGTTGCCAGCTCCACAAGTAGTGGTTAGTTAGTTCTGCCATTCTTGGAACGATATGTGTTGGAAAAGTAGTTAAATAATGCTAAATGGAATTTGAACACTATTCCTACAAATGATTCTGAGATGCTTAGTAAATATGGCCCCTGACCACCAAATTCCTCCATCTCATTCCAAACAAGCCCCCATGGGATGAGTGATCAGAGCAGTGGAGGCCCCATCCTGCAACCCACAGCACCCAAATGATATAAAACTTAAATATGCAGCTACTGACATTCCTTTTTGTCTTCATGACTTTATGTCTTTATGATCAATTGTACTTTATGAGCCATAAAAGAGGTCACATATAACACACAAAAATTAGTTACCTACCACCTCACATCACATCACATCACATCACATCACATCACATCATATCATATATCATATCATATCATATATCATATCATATATCATATCATATATCATATCATAGCTCTGGATAGAATTCATTGTAGTGACAACATAGTGATAACAAATGCCACACAAGGTTTCAGGCGGCTGGTAGCAGCTTTAAAAATTTTTTAAAGGACAGTACAATATAAAGTCAGACATCAGACACTGAGTCAATCGCTCTTGCTTAATTTAACATCAAATTAGGTTTGACTACAAATAATATAATTGAAATAATGTAAAAAAAAAAAAAACTGAGTTGTGAAAATGTATCATTTTGCTGTTTAATCCTTAATTTGTCAAATAATCAATTATTTGTTAAATAATTTTAAACAATATTCTTTCCATCTTTCCAATTCTGCCATCTACATGATAGCAATAGATTTGTCTAAATTGATGTTTTAAACAACATGTACTGTAAAGTAGTATGGAGACATTATTTTATTAAAAGTAAAAGAGAAACAACAATATTAAAGAAAACGGAAGACAGTTGAACAAAAATAAAGGTTTTACCTACATTTGCAACAAAGTCTGCATTGAAGCCGTCCTGTGCAAATTCCATCCTGGTGGATTCTCCAGTAGTCTGGGTTCCTAATAAAGTTATAATATAATGAATGGTAGTTACTGTCAACAGCAAAAAATTATTATTATTTGAGACATAACTTATGTACCCAATATACTGTAAATGTATTTGTATACCCTCAATTGCAATGATATTCTCTTCTAGTGTGTTCTGGATTTCCGTCAATACAGAAAAGGCATTCACTTTAAATACATGTTTATCATCTGGATCCGATGCAATAGTTTTCAACTCATTCTCTGCTGCTCGACTGTTAAAAGCATCACCGACCTAGCGAGGTAAAATTAGTCAATAAATACAGTAGTGAAATTCAACAATGTGACGTATACATTTATATAAGCTTATTTCTACTTTTATAACTCTCATGTAAACAAATATTAGTATAGTTTTTAATATCCATAAAGATATGGGCTTCATCAAAAAAAAAAAAAAATATTTGAAAGAAAACAAATCTTTAAAATCCTTGAAAGGACAAATAAAACAAGCTATTCAATTAGGACAATTTTTTGTGTTCTCCAGAGTTGACAAAAGGAAAAAAAAAAAAAAATTCAGTGTCTATTTTAGCCGAAGAGCTTCAGCAGAAAATATAGTGCACTCGGTGCTCACTCTTTCTCCTTTTAGTCATTGTTTGCTTTTTATAGTATTTTTGAAGCAAACCTGAATAAATTTGGAAAACAGTATACACTGAATACACTTAGCACTTTTTTGTATTGTATGGGTGATTGGCATTTATCAATACAAATATTAAGAAAAGGAGTATTTAAAAAAATAATAATCTGCTGCAGATTATTAAACGTAATTAAATTTCTAGCTTTGTAGGTTGACAAAAACATTTAGATTCAACTTTACGAACCCCATGTATTGTAAAGGATCCTGCAGTCCAACATTTCACTTGATTGTTACTATTTAATTCTGTTTTTGGTTGGATGCTTATTATTTAAAGACATAGTACTGTTACTAAAGCATTCATGGAATTTATATGTATGGATAATGTATGGGAATCTCTTACCCCTATAGCATAGCGAATGATTTTCTTCCTCTCTGCGTTCTGAGCAGCAGTTCTCAGGTTATACCTGTCATTTGATTCACCATCAGTGATGACCACCAGCACTCTGTTAGTATTTTCTCTTGCCCCTGCCTGTGTGGTAAATAATTCATCCCTGTTCAAAACAGATGAACTCATTGTTAACATGGCATTCACTTACGTTTCTGTAATATATAGCTTTAAGATATGTTAATCATACTCACACAACTTTTTGGATAGCCCCAGCCGTGTAGGTAAGCTCATCCAATTGTCGAATCTGTTGTATTTGATAAGTCCCATGAAAGCTGTTGAATGTTATGTGTATAAGACATTCAGTAGAATACTGTGCAACCGCAAACTGAAAAGAAAAAGAACATTAACAATACATGTTATTTTATTTTTACAGGATGTATAAGAAACAATTTAATGAATACAACTGCAATGTTTGTTATTTATTCCAAGGTTACAAGGAGTTACATAACTGCAGAAGAACATGTTGCTTCAGTACATTATTTTTCCAAAAGTAGTTTATGGGGTAGAGGTCTGGGATTTGTACAGGACACTTGAGTTCTACCATTCCAATACTGGCAACCCATTTCTTCATAAATCTTATTTTGTATATCTATACAATTGTGAGCTTTGTGGCAAGAGATTGGGGAAGGCCCACATCAGTTTGATGGTCAGATGTTTACATGCTTATAGTCATATACAGTAGCGTAGTTATGGAAGGTTTAACTAATGGCTGCATTGTTTATGCTCAGTATAAACATGCATATTATTAATTTTTATTCCAGGCTCCATGGTTGTAAAAATGTCACTAATTGTTATTGTTATGTCTATTGACAGCATGTCATTCATTCATTCAATCATTCATTCATCTTTAGTGAACTCTATGTACTGAAGTGGATATGGTGCACATCGTGGGAACACTAGGTCGTGGGAACATTAAGATGGGATACACCTTTTACGCAGTAGGTGGGCCATATAACAGTAGGCAGGACTTTAAAAAACAGACCTGAACTCATACAGTGGTGTGAAAAAGTTTTTTTTTTTGCATATTTGTAATTTAATTTCATTGTTATTTTGAAACAAAAAAGCAAAAATACCTGAAAATTCCTGTCTTTTAACCCATTCACCATGCTTACAACAAATTTCTTCATTGTCTCAAAATCCCTGTAGCTGACACTTCCAGAGCCATCCAACAAGAACGCAATGTCTGTTTGTGATGGAGGTGGGCAAGCTAATAGTAAAGAAAGCATAAAAATAAACTTATAAGAACAGAAAATATTGTAAAGTATGGGCTTTTTATTAGTGTTAGATTCATATGAAAGACCTCTCAGAGTTCTTGGTATTGGTCCTGATGGTATGTTGTTGGAATCCAGTGTAAAACACATGCCGTTGTATGCAGTAAAGTGCTTACAGTCCTTGGGAATGGTTGGGCCACAGACCTAAAAAAAAATTATATTTGAGATGTTCAGTGATAATGCATAAAAAATTGGCTGTACATGAGTATTAGCAAATATTGGGCTTGTTAACTGCCAACACTCTAACAGCAAATAAGATTGCATACACCAATGTCGGTGTCTTTTGATTTTCTGTTGCATCGCTCCGATTTTGCTGTTGTCGCTCCGATGTTGTGTTAAGCTAACTGACGTTTGAATGGGTCACAGTAGCTGACCAAGCTGCAGCTTTGGGAAAGATCCAATAGCTGGCACTATAATACCATCCAAAACGCCCCCCACTGCCATGACGTTCTAACATGGTGTGGTGTAGGGAGGAAACATAACTGTAATAATCCACGCACTCACACGAGCCCAGTATCCACAACACTACATTCACTATGACATAAATACTGTAACATGAATACAGAATACTACAATCATTCCCTACATTTTTTGTTACGGGGGATAAAATTCAGTGTGTAGGACCGTAGCACTCTTATTCTGTACACACATTTCAATTTAGTTTACCATCACAAAATAAGGGTGAAAAATCAGCCCAAAATTTCACACTCAGTGCATCCTTAAATTTCATACATAGTTTGATCACATCTAAATATCTATCCAAAATCAGAATATACACTGGCATATCAGGCAAACTATTTTAGATCAAACCTAACCTGAGATAAGACAGATTTATTTTAGCTGTAGCTTACCACTGCATTAGAAGATTGGGGATCTTTTGTCATTGAAAGTCCAAGGGACATGTTGACAGCCTCAGGGGGCTCTATGTGACAAGATTTAACATTATGTCAAATGGGATACCCTTTCTAGAAAATATATTTAATGAAATATCTTATAACTTAAGACTAGTAAATATATATATACAGTAGTACCGTTCATTTGTATTGATGTGCATCTTCCTTGCGCAATCTCACAGCTGTACACTCTGCCAGTCCTGCTCCCACTTTGGATTAAGGGATCACTCACAATTAAACTAAGGAACAAAAAAAGAAAATGTTAGCCACATGAACCTATTTTTATAGATATCACTGACATTATTTGCTTTTTTTGTGCTTTCCTCTGAGTTTCACTTAACCAGCTTTGTTTACTTCAAACCATAAACCTAATAAATTTAATAAATAAATGTAGAAATAACAAAAGTATTTTCGTAAGTATTTTATATTTATACGTAAGTATTATATTTTTTGTAAGTATTTAGTAAGTGCCATGTTAACAAAGCAACAAGCAAACATATTAATTGATAGTTTACTAAACACACTTGCATTTGCTTATCTTTATTCAAACCATGAATACAAATAAATGAACAATAAATATTTTTATTTGATGTTTAAATTCTGTTAAAAAAAAAAAACATGTAGGTGTTTGTTCATGTTGGTCTTGTGTGAACAAATGTGTGTTTAATTTGACCCATTAATAGTTTACACATTTGTTAATCCATGCATTTATTATTTGTCACAGTTTGTTAGTTGCAATCATGGAGCATTAACACTGATTATTTATGGTTTGTTAATATTAAGTAATAGGCTAAATGATGTCATATAATTACTATAATAATTTAATCTACTTTTAGCATCACTACTAAATATGTAAGAACATGAATCATAGTGTTATATATTGTTAATTTGAAACTGTTGACATAACATAGTTGTATTTTAGACCAAAGTGCAGCCTAAACCGTGGCTCAATAATTTATGCAATATTAATAATTGTTAATATGAGAAATTAATAAATATGTTAACAATGATGAAATGTGTTAATTATTACTTTATTTAATTATACTAAAAGATACGTTGACTTTGATCCTGGATTTATCATTCACAAATGTGTTTTTGTGTGTTTTTTTCTTTCAACTGAGGCCAAAAGTTTACATACAGTACTCAAATTCTAATTTTCACGCCTCCAAATATTTCCCTTTTTTAGTTTACACATTTCTGCTACTTAAAATGTCATTTTCAGTTTCATTTTCATTTTGTTGAAAAAAATGACAAAAACCATCCCATCTATTATGCAATATTTCTCATGAAAATGAAATATTAAAACTCTATCTATGATCATCTTCAAACTAATAATGGCCATTAGCCAATCAGAATTCAATATTGTAACTCGCTGCTCACAAACTCACGCAAATTTGCATCATTTTTCGTGCTGTTCGCACTGCCCAAGAGAACAGTTCGAGCTCAGAAAAAAGAAGGTATGATACTGTAAATATACACAAATACTCTCAGAAGAAACGCAATGAAAAGGAAGCATTCAGTTTAACACGGGAGTTTTCGAAATGTCTGACAGCTGTAAAGATTATAAAAAACTAGTTCTTTGCCTAATTTAGGGAATTTCATTTTAAATTTAAAGAAGAGGTTTTTTTTTCTTTAGATTTTGTGGCTTCATCTAAATGCTTGGATACAAAAGGGTCAGAATTAGATTTTTTAATGCTATAATAGTAATTTGATGATTCTGATGAATTTTATGTGTGTGTGTGTGTGTGTGTGTGTGTGTGTGTGTGTGTGTGTGAGAGAAAGATTTTTTATATCATTTTGCAATAATTTTGTATGATTAGTTATGGTCATCGTCATCTCCTTGCCCCCAAAATAAATAAATAAATACTTGGCCAGACCAACCCCCTTGAATTTTTTTTTATAATTCGACAACTGGCTGCGCCTTCGTTCCATACTCCACTTCTTCCCTTCCCTTTTCTTCCTAATGCAGCCCTTCCAGTGTACCTGTGCCTAATCTTAGTTTATCAAAGAACTTTATTAATCTCAGAGGGAAATTGCTTAGTCTTGGTCACAGTTGCTCACAATTGTTATCTGGGAGGAAAGGAAAGAGTAATAAATAGGGAAAAATAATAAATAAAATAAAATAGATTATATAAAATTAGAAAAAATTATATAAAATACAATAAAATAAAATGAGTCTTAAAACAGTAAGTACAATATTGCACACTAAACATACATTTGAAATACAGATGTTGCATATCTTATATATTATAGAGGGTGTTGTAGTTTTGACAGGTTTTTTTGTTTTAAATAGTGCAAAAGTGAAATGGTGAAGTCGGCAACAGTTGTGTAAAAAGAACACAGACAACACTTATAGATGTGTGACTCGACTGCATGATGTTATTCTAATCAGACTGCAACAATCACTGTTTCAAGTCCCAATAATAGAGCTGTGTAGCATTGTCATAACCTGATCAAAATGATTTGGAAAAAGAAAGAGAAACTGGAGAGAGGATGAGAGTGTTTTTGCTTGTGGAGGAGGTAGTAAATTTTAAGGAAATAATTCCAACACAATTGTGTCTCACTCTTACCTCTAAAGATAAAAATGTATGAACGTTCATGTGATCTGTGGTGCTGTAAGAGCAAAAATGTATTTATTATTTACAACATTATTGGCTCTTCCTCTGTTTCATAGATGCATCTTCACTGTTACTAAAAAAACATACAGCAGCAGTCACCTGCGCTGACGGCATCCTAAATATTTGATAATTAACTAGTTACTAGTTAATTCCTCACTACCCCTAAACCAGTTAGGACACGTCCGGAGGTCTCCTTCATTTTGGTAGAGCTAGGAGTGATTTCCTATTTTAAGAATGTTGATTAGTTGCTCTTACTCCTAAAAGAAGAACCAAAATTCCGTCACCGACATACAGAGCACTGATTTTTAAGGCCAAATATTTAATTTTTTTGTTTGACCAGAGGACATCCCTTAAAAAGCCTTTCTACAAGAATATAACTTGTTGTTATTTGCATTCAGTTGTTTTTACAGATGCTTCTGGTACTTTTCTTCCTAAGGTACACTCTTATGTAGCCCCTAATCATGATAATCATCCAGTAAGAAGCTTCTAAAATCATTACATCACTTTCCTTACCTTTTTTTATGTAAACATAATGTATGTAAAAATTTAACACACTAGAAGTCTGATATATTGAATTTGAAGCTGAAAGAAATCTCTCTCTAAATGGCTGTGCTAAATTTATCACTGATGTGAACAAACTAAAGAGTAAAAATTAATTTGCATTGAGAAATGTATGTAAATGTTTATGGAGCATGAATTACAGTAGAAATCACATGTCAACGAAGCATTATACTATAACTGTTGTGTATCTTACCTCCTGGTGTCTTTCTGTATCACTTTGTAGCCAAAGGCTGTGTTTTGGTTTTGAGTGAATTCTTTCCATGGACTTGGATCGATGTTAAAAGCCACCACTGACTGAGATACTGTAGTAGAAAACCAGGATACATTAAATAAGGTTTTAATAATGTACAGAATTTATTGTGCATTGTTTAGATGACAATTAAAATTAGAATATATTTGGTTAAATGCCTTCGTACAGAATTGAATAGACACTAAGAATTGTAGCCCATCTTCAGAGTTGATTTAATAAACATATATGAGGAACTGATTATTAAAATAGTATAAGCAAGTTTTCAAAATCTGATGAGAGACAGAGCTTTCATACACTTCTGCTGCTAAAGACTGATTTCTAAAAACTAATAATTAGTAATTCAGCACTACATGCTGTCAGGTGTTTGAAGGCTATGCTATGGATCCATTACCATAGTGATGGGGCGTTCATGAACGAGTCGTTCTTTTTGAACGAGTCTTTAACGTGACTCAGAAGAACGAGTGTTTCGTTCATTTTCTACTGGAAGCGCATGCACAAAGCATGAAATGAGTAGTTACCATTGAGTCTTCTAGTCTGAGTTGTGCGTTCTTTTGTCACATGACTCCCATAGACGCTATGCAGTGCAGTACACAGGAAACAAAATTGAAGGTTCTTCTCAATGAGTCTTCTAGTTCTAGTCGTTTGTTCTTTCGTCACGTGACTCTCATAAACGCTATGCAGTTCAATAGATTCAACAGAACGAACAACTCAGACCAGAAGATATGAGAGATGAGCTGCTCATTCTGTTTATCATATGTCCTTAGCTGCATTGTAATATTTTCATTACTGGAACTACAGTGGAACCTTGGATTATGAGCATAATTCATTTTGGAAGCAGGGTCGTATATCAAAACACAAGAGAATTTCCCCCATAAGAGATAATGAAAACTCAAATTATTTATTCCACAACCCCAAAAAATAAATATATAAAAATTATTAATAATTCATACATAATATAAAGTAAAAATAAAACAAATTAACCTGCTAACTACTACTGAAACTACTGTCTGTTCTGCTTTCATTAGGAAGTGGTTATATCTTGTACATTCTACCTCCTGCCATAAATGGGCATGGTGAATGTAAAATAGTTCAAATCTATATCCATCCCATATGCCATGTGAATTATACACAAAAATGACCAAAATGACACACATTTACATGCACACAAGAAATACAATAGATAGGTGAACATACAAAGTTCACATCATATACAGTACTTTGCTTATAATAAACTGACTTTTAACACATACACATATTAAGATATTAACATATTAACTGTTTAAATTTAATAAATAATTAATGCAAATGCAATTCAAAAACAGAATCAGCAAATTGTTTAATTCAATGTCCTAAATTAGATCGAAGAAGCTACTTGGATGAGTAGTGAAATGTTTCTACTAAACTAAGAAGTCGTCCAGTCGACATGACTCATGTTCTAAATATGTCTGTGTATGAGACCGGTCATATTAGGGATCAAAATGGACCTAAATTATAATATATTAAATAAATATAGAGCTATATTTAAGTATAAAAATGCTGTTTGGTCTTTACATTTTAATCAGGAAAATATACAATTCAAAATCCCAGTCAATGCCAGGTTTTATCACTGGGTTCAGAATGACTGGGGTGGTGGATGTAGAAAAGTACCTGCTGAGGAAGTAGATATACAAGAGGTGTACACATACAGTGGGAGTGGCATAAACTTACGAAAGGGAAGTATAGTGGAAATTGTTACATGGAAAAAAAAAAAGAAATCACAAGCAATGATGGACAAGTCCATGTACAACTGTTGTGACCAAATAAATAGAAAATTATTATACACAATTAAATTATTCAGTGTTTTATTAATATTATTATTATTATTATTATTGTTTGTATAGATAATTCAGTATATGTTTATATCTTGCACTCTAGCCCCAAACCACCATCAGCTCAATGGAATGAGTAAAAAAAAAGCCAAAGGAAAGTAAAGAAAGGCAAGAAAATAGATTTCACAAGCAGCCTGATGTGTAGCCAGTAATGTAATGTAGTAATGTAGTGTGAAGCTGTGTGTGTATGTTGGACTTCTTTTTTTTTTTTTACTGTGCCTACCTTGCCAAGCATCTGTTTTTCATTTTTGTACTTTACTTATATGTTGGTTGTCTTATTTAAACCATGTGTGTACAATTTCTCTTGCGCCTGTTACTGTTCATCTCAATATACCTATTAATGCTAATGCTGGGTTTTTGTGTATTAGCATTAGCAGTAAGCTTGTAGAATTTGAGAAAAAATAAAAAGAAGAAAAGAAAAAATAGTGCCTGAACTGTTAAGTTTTAAGAAGAAGAATTATTGCTGCAGAGTTGGCACTTTGTTCTTTCAAATAAAGAGAAAAAATATTTGCGTTTTATATTACTTGCGCCCTGTGCAGGGAATGTCGTTAAAGGGAACTTCCATAAACAAGATTCCACCATTCGAAACACCCTGTAACATCATCAGCGCAGACCTCACTTCTTCTCTGCCTTACCCTGCTAACATACTGTAAGCACCTCGAATACCTATTGCTGCTATTGTGTAAATTTTACACTATGGAATTTAAATATTTACTGAAACAAAAACTGATACTATTATAAAACATATACTGTTGAAATGTGTAAAACTTTATTATTTGACTATTTTACAAGATGTATAGAGAAAATATTATTGTGCAGTTTTTTTGTCACGCTCTCAGCGCTCTCAAGCTGATCAAAGACCACCTCTGGCTCTTGACATTTCCTTTCCCACACCGTGATGCTTCTCATCACGCAGCCATGTTTTTTCCCACGCTGTCATCTTTCGTCACACGCCCACACTGGTTTCTCATCTGGTGTTGATTTCTTCCGGCTTATAAGGAAGCGCAGCACGCTATCTTGTTTTCACATTACCAATCCCGCTTTGTTTTCTCGTTTTCCCGATTCTCTTCCTTCCTCTCTCGTACGCCTGTTCCGGAAGCTCGCCCCTCAGTCACTACTCAACCTACAGGATCAGTCGGTTCTCCACCTCCCGCCATGGTTGACACGGGAGCCGGGGAACCCATGCAACTAGGACGCGCCTACTTGACTGCTGCAGAACAGGAACGACGCTTTAGATAAGGGCTCTGCGCCTACTGTGGGTCAGCGGCGCACCACAGGGCCATCTGTTCATTTCGCCCGGGAAACGCTCAGGCCCGGTGAGCAGACGGGGCAGTTCACCGGGCCCCCTCCACCTCTCGGTCATGACACTTGATAATTCCCATCTCATGGTTCAAGTACACCTCCGGTTTGGCCACAAACGGGTTGGAAGTACTGCGTTCATCGATTCCGGTGCCGCAGGTAACTTTATTGACTCTTCTTTTGCCAAAAAGCTAGGAGTGGAACTTGAGGCATTATCCCAGCCTGTTCATATCACATCTGTCGACGGTCGGCCCCTTTCCTCCAGCCCCATCACCACTCAGACTCAGCCTCTCACCCTTGTCATCGGCCAACATCATGAACAGATCCAGTTCCAGCTCACCTCCATTTCATCGCCACCCATCATCCTCGGACACCCCTCGTTGCTCCAACATGACCCCCTCATCTCCTGGACACAAAACTGGATCCTGCAGTGGGGGCCGACCTGCACCGAACTCTGCCTACAGGCTTCGGCTGGGACGTGTTCCAGGGAGTCCGAGGCACCCGATGTCGACAACAACGCCATCCCCGTTGCCTACCGAGACCTGGCTGAAGTGTTCTGCAAAAGACGAACTACACATCTTCCTCCTCATCGCCCCTATGATCTGGCGATCGAACGTCAGCCGTGCTCGGTCACCCCCGCGGCCATATTTTCTCCCTCTCTGCCGCCGAGACGCAGGCAATGGAGAGATACGTTTCAGACGCCCTTCGTCATGGCACCATCCGGCCCTTCTCCTCGCCTGCCAAAGCGAGGTTCTTCTTCGTGAAGAAGAAAGGGGGCAACTTACGTCCCTGTGTCGATTATCGAGGGCTTAATAACATCACGATCAAGAACAGACACCCGTTGCCTCTTACTAACTCAGCCCTGGACACCCTCTCTGGCGCCAATATTTTCACAAATTTGGACCTCCGGAGCGCCTACAACTTGGTGCGCATCAGAGAGGGCGATCAGTGGAAGACGGCTTTCATCACCCCTACTAGACACTATGAGAGCTTGGTAATCCCATTCGGACTCTGCAACACACCCGCCGCCTTCCAACAGTTCATCAACGATGTCCTCAGGGACATGCTAGGGCGGTCGGTGTTTGTTTACCTGGACGATATCCTAGTTTATTCACGCACAGCTGAGGAACACACCCAGCACGTCAGAGGTCCTTAAGAGATTACTCGCCCACCAACTGTACTGTAAGTTGGAAAAATGTGCCTTTTACGAACGTTCCTCGGTTTTGTCATCTCGCCCCAGGGTGTGGCCATGGGCCCACTGAAACTGGAAGTTGTGCATCATTGGCCCCTACCCAAGACCCTCAAGCAACTTCCACGGTTTCTCAGGTTTGCGAACTTTTATCATTGCTTTATCCGGGACTACAGTATGGTTGCCACCCCTTTAACCGCTCTGACTCGACCCTCTTCTCATCACTTCAGCCTCAATCCTGCCGCCATCACCGCCTTTCATGACCTATGCCACCGATTCACCAACGCCCCAATTCTACTGCACCCCGACGCAAGTAAACCATTCGTTGTGGAGGTGGACGCTTCGGATGTGGGCGCCGGGGCCATTCTCTCCCATCGAGGTCCAGACCATAAGCTACATCTCTTTAGTTTCTTTTCCAAAAAATTTGACCCCATTCAGCAGCGATACGGGATAGGGAACTGCGAGCTGCTGGCCATAAAGTGGGCTTTGAAAGAATGGCGACACTGGCTCCAGGGAGCCGTTCATCGTCTGGACCGACCATCAGAACCTGATCACCATCCGCAACTTAAAACAGCTCAATTCGAGACAGACGCGGTGGGCCCCCCGGGCGGACCCCGCGCCCGTCATCACACCCACCAAGATCATTGCACCACTTCACTGGGACCGTGCACAGGCGATGGAGATCGCGCCGACAGGTGTGCCACCTGGGCGACTCTACGTGCTGGACACCGTAAGAACCGACGTGTTGCGATGGGGTCATTCCTCGCCCTTATCTGGACATTCCGGCGCCAACCGCACCCTCCAATTTATTAGACGCGCCTTCTGGTGGCCATCTATGGCGAGTGAAGTAAAGGAGTACGTCCAGGCGTGTCCAGTGTGCGCCAGGGCTAAGAATAATCAACTGACACTGGGGGAACTACAACCACTCCCCGTTCCCCATCGGCCCTGGATGCACATTGCCGTCGATTTCATTACGGGCCTGCCTGTCTCCAAAGAGAAGAACACCATCTTAACTATCGTCGACCGGTTCTCCAAAGCCGTGCACCTGGTGGCCCTCGCCGGACTCCCGTCAGCCAAAAGAACAGCAGAGTTGATTTTGGAACACGTAGTCCGACTGCATGGGTTCCCAAAAGACATCGTCTCGGACAGGGGGCCCCAGTTCACCGCGCGGTTCTGGAAAGCCTTCTGCCGTCTGATCAATTCCACCTGTAGACTATCCTTTGGTTATCGTCCCCAGACTAATGGTCAGATGGAGCGAACCAACCAACAACTGGAGCGCTACCTGAGATGCTCTGTTGCTGATCGCCAGCGCTCCTGGGCCTGCTACCTCCTATGGGCTGAGTTATCTCATAATCTCCATGTCTCTTCAGCCACCAATCTCAGTCCGTTTGAGGTATGCCACAGTTTCCAATCTTCGATGTTCGATCATCAAGAACCAGAGGTTGAGGTGCCGTCGGCCCAACAGTTGGTTGTCGACCCCGGGCTCATACGGGACTACCTTCGTCGGGTATCCTCCACCCCAGGACTGTCGAGAGTCAATCCTGGACAAAGGGGGTACTGTCATGCACACTCACACCGCGACCGGCACGAGGACCCGGAAGTAAGACAGTCGCGCTTTCAGCAAGCATAAAAGGAATCAAGTTGGCGCTTCACAGCGCTCAGTCATTGAGTTCATCTATGCCTTCACCTATGCTTCGCCGACTATTTCGTGACTACTCACCTATTCAGGTTGCTTCTTTGATTGAGTGTGTGTTGCTAGAATGCGGGTTTATTTGTGTAGATCCTTGCTCTTTGTGTAAGAGAGTTCTAAGAGTGAACGCGTGGTTATCCTGCCAACTCGCGCTACTTCCGCGTTTGGATTTACCATCCACGTAACATGGGCTAACTGCTAAGACTGTTGTGTTCGTCCCTCGGTTGCTCGTGACACCTGCAGTTTGGAATTGCACTTGACACGGCTGAATACCCTGTGCATTCCCTGGAGGCCGATTGAAATGCTCTCTCTCTCTCTCTCGCTCTCTCTCTCTGTCATGTACACACAATCCAGGGGAATTTACCCTCAGGATCAGTGCTTGATACACTTTGGTGGATTAACGATATACGCCTTTGTCAGCCCGAGGTTAATAAGAGTAACTTTACAAAGTAAACTTTTACAAAAAGTAGCAAAGGCAATGTCTGATGCAGTAATATGCTCTGGCCCCATCCCAATGTGACGTGGCAACTTATAGCAGGTTTACAGAAGGTTATGGCCGCTAAACCATTGGATGTAAACGAATTGGACTAAATTTTGTTATATTATTGTTAGATAATATGAATTAGTCTAGGCACTAGACTAGTGAAATGGTGAGGGAGAGAACACAGGCATTGGCTGTTCCCCTGCTTCTCCATGCTATCTCAATATTATTTGAAAGATTATTTATCTGTCTGATGTGTCCTAATAGCCGTTTCTCTAAACATCTCGTGGCTCTTAATTTGCCATTTTGACATTGACATTTAAAAAAAAATTAATTTTACCTGCTGCTGTGGTTGGGCTGTCGCCTCTGTAGCTGTTGCTAGCTGCCAAGTTCACTCTGCCTAGTGTTTGCCTGGGGCTAGTATAAGCCGCTAAAGTGGACCATCTGTCTCTATCGACACTGCCTAAGTGCTCTGCTGAGGTATTTTCTGGGTACCCATTTTGTCTGCCTTGTTTCTGGGAGGTTGGTTCATATCATATCCACCTAGTGCCATACACCACTATTCACTATTGCAGCTGCTGGAGCTTAACAATCACAGCCTCCCATCGGACACTCGAGTCATTAAATATTTAGGACTCCTCCGCCAATGCCAGTATGTCCATAGTGGGTCCAGCTGGTGGTTTGTTTACAACATGACCGTAGCAGCTCAATTCTGTCACCCAAACACCGTTACTATGGAGACTGAAAACACTGCTCAGCCATGAACCAGGCAAAACAGGAATCCTAGAGTTGACTTTGGCATTCTTTGTCCTCTGGCCAAAAGCAACATTACACTTAATACTAAAGTTTTTTTTTTTATGTCCACTAATAAATCATGCTTAATCCACAATCACAAAAGCCCATACCATGTGATGGGGGTTTAATCATAATCCATCATACAGATTTAAACGGTTCCTACTCCCTCTCCCTCATTGACTACCTTTGAATGTTTGGCAATTAAATGTAAGCATCCTCTTTATATAACAATAATTCTTATTTACCAGCCACCAAAACAGTACCCAGGTTTCATCACAGAAATGTACGTTTCTTTCAACTTTCTGCATATCATCATCCAGTGTGTTAATACTTGGACATCCATGTGGACACACACTCTAATCATTTTGCTGCCGGGTTCCTAGAACTTGTGGACTGTTCAAAAGCAATGAACACTCATAGTAAGAGCCACATCCTCGACTTGGTCATTACAGACTCTAGTCCTATCACAATTCTCCAAGTATATGACCTGGGTGTCTCTGACCATAAAACCATCTCAATGGCTCTTCCTTTATATACACCATATTCCAAATTATGCTGTATCCATTTCAGAACCATGAAAAACATAAACCCTTCTGACTTAAATGTTGACATAAAACATTTGTCAATTGTTCCACAATTCTCTTCAGTTAGTGATCTTAGTGGACGACTTCACCAATGGACCCCAGAGTATCCTTGAGGATCATACTCCTGCTAGATCATGAGTTGTCACCTTTTTCAAAATCTGCCCCATGGTTTACCAGTGAGATTCGTCAGATGAAAACATCTGCGCATTGATCAACACGCAGTTTAAACAAACCCAACTGTCCATAAAATTTTATCAAGAACATCAAAAAAACTTCTCAAGAGCACTTGCCGCCTCAGAGTGGCGCAGTGGTAAAGTGCTTGGCCTCTCATTCGGAGATTGCGAGTTCAATTCTTGGATGATGCTGCTGGAGGCCGAGCTCTCTCACAGGGGAGGGATGAGAGGTACTTAGTGCTCCCACATTACTCGCGGCTCTATTGCCAATGAGGAGCATCTGTGAGCTCATGCAAGTGGAAGGAACAGATAGCGCCGTCCTCCGAGTGTGTTACGCTGCCCCCAACAGTGCGTGAGCGAGCAGTTCGAAAAGTTGCGGTCGGCTGGTGTCACGTGTTTCGGAGGAAACATGTGATAGTTTTCGTCCCTCCAGCAGGGAGGTAGTAGTAGCCTTAATGTGGGAATGACATTTGACTTGACTAACTAAATGAGGGAATACAATCGGGGGGGAACCCCCCCCAAAAAAAACAAAGAGCACTTGCCATTGCCAGATTGCAATATTACTCAAATATAATCAATAACAATCCCAGCAATTCAAAACAATTTATAATAAAAATAAAAATCACACGCAATATCACAGAGGAGCAGTGGAATAGTTTTATTGCACATTTCACCACCAATTTTGTCAATGTCCACTCCTTACTGTCTGTTTCCATGCCTCCCCCAGAACTACTAGACTTGCCTAAATCAAAGCCAGAAAGCTGTCTAGGATTTTCAGTTAAGTGGAGCTCAGCCCCCATAGATGTTTATCACATACTGTATTTGGCTTGTTCAGACTCAGTACTCAAATGAGTCTTCCTGATCACACTCACAAACTGTTTACTGTAAAACCCTTTTTCTATGTTTAAGTACAATCAGAAAAATGTAACCAGAAAACAGCATATAACTTTAAACTTACATTGATTAGCAATTTAAACAACACGTATGAGGCTGGAGAATGGAATAAACTGTGGTTAAACTTTAACCTTAGCTCCACCTACTTCAACTTTCACTTCTGGACACCTACCAACTGCGCGTTCAAAAAATCTCTCACGAGTAAGGGTCTTTGAGCCTTTAAGCCCCCCTCGGATTGCATGGCTCTCAGCAATCGAGGGAGCTAGTTTCCCTGAAAATGTGCATCGCTGACTGTGGGACTACTCTGTGGCTTGGAACGCTTGCACTCCCTGGCAATGTGTCCTACTCCTTTACATTTGAAACAGACAGGCTTTCCTTCCTCTGTCAACTCAAACCTTCGTCCAGGCCTCCAACCTTTGTCTGGCTTGTCCCTAAGAGCAACACTCTGCCTCACCACATTGACTAACTCCCCAATAGCCTTGCCTTGCTCAGTAACAACTTTAAGGATTTCATCCAGTGTAGATGCTTTATCTTAGGTGCTACTAGTATATTGACCTTTCTCCACTAAACTGTCACACGCTACGCTCCTGCTCTTGGCGACTCTGGTGTTACTGGGTCTGTCTTCAAGAGACCATGTGATAGCTTCCTGCCGTTCATCTAAAAATGTGGACTCCGGCTTATCCCTGACCATTTTCCGAAGCTCCCTTCTGAGTGCAGAATCCTTGACTCCCTCTACAAACTGGTCTCTGACTGCTACCTTTGCATCAGACACTGCATCTGGCTTTTGCTTAAGAGCTGAGCGAAGGATCTGAGATAGTGCGTGTGAGTATTCAAAGAAGTCTTCGCCTTCTAGTTGGTGACGGCTATAAAAGGTATGTAAAAGATGTGCTATACTGCGTTTTTCACCATACGCCTCTCTGAGAAAACTGAAAATTTCATCAGGATCACTTAGCTCCTCATCCGTACACAACCTAACCTCTTCCAGTGCTGAACCCCTGAGGAGAGAGAGAATGAAGTCAACCTGGTCACTGTCACCCAGGCCCCTAGACCTGATAGCCCTCTGTACTTCGTCAAGAAACTCATAAACGGAACGACCATCGACTGCAGCATCACCACTGAAAGGCTGGACTGGGCGTTCTCTGGGCAAGTACACATAAGATCTATTCGTGCTACTACTCAGAGCTGTTATTTTAGGCATTGCCTGGTCATGCTTGTTACTCAGTTCAGATAACTTGGCCTGAAGCTCAACGACAGGATCCATCTCGGCCTGTTCATTATCACTGCCTCTGTCTGACATTTTAAATTGTCTAGGAGTCAACATTAACCAAGGACAAGATATAAAAGTCTCTTCCAAACTTGGTCAGCTGGCTGTCCTGATGTCCTCCCTCCTCTTCAGAAGATCTCCCTCCTCACGGCCATCGTCAGATCTACAGCGTCGTGGTCACCGATCCCCAGACGCACCCCCAAGAAAGCAGGCGAAGCGTGTCGCTGCCACCACAGTTATTTTATGTACCCTAGCACTCTAATTAGGTTTAATTAGCTTAGATTTATAAACAAAAATCTAAATGAACCACCAATTTTGCAGAACCCCACTCCTGGTACCAAATTGTGTAGCCTGGCGAAATTGAACCAGCACAGGACACAAAAATGTCTTTTGGGTTTTTTTATTCTGAAAATTAAAAATTGGGGTTCAATAAAAATAAAATAGTCTCAGGGAATTCTCCCCTATAAGCACAGTCCCAACACATTCAATGTTCTTCAATTAGTTCCATCTGAGAGGCTGTGCATCTGAGTCTCAGCTTCTAGTACAAATAAATTTAAAATTGAGAATTAACCAAAATGGCTAGTACCAAACAGCAAAAAATAAAAAAAGAAACAAAAAACTGTTCACTAACATACAAAAATAACTGTGGTGGCTCTTCTGACTGTTCGATGCATTCACTCAAGAACAGGTTGAGACAGACAACATCTTGTGGCAGACTTCATACAGGTCACACTTTTCTCAACATATCCGAATGGAACAAATCAGATGCACCTAAACATAACGTGCTGCAGCCGACGGTCTGACTTCCTGGTTTTTCTTCACCATCATCCCTCCGTATCCCCAAGGGTGCCCGTAAATGCCATCTAGTGGCGTCCATAAAAATTGCATGTACTACTCCCACCTGGCTACAATTGTTTTAATGTAATTAAAAAAAGCATCTTTTTAATATCATTCTTTTTTTTTTTGTTTCTATTCATTAAAAAGGAACTTTTTTTCTAAATCAAAGTGACAAAAACCCTACTCTAAGGCTAATTAATGTATTTTACGATTTCTGGGACATGATTTAATACAATACAATATTCATTACAAAAAACAGGAATTTTCTATCTCTGTAAATCACACTGCTCTGCAGTTAAAATGAGTGCATTGAATGCTGTCTTTCACTGGTTTTAATCATTTATGTGCATAACTCTATGGTAATGCCATATTCACTGTGCAATGTTTTATATAGACAGTTAGGTTTTCCAATTAAAACAGCAACAGCATGATTGTTTTATAAAGTAGACTATAGGTTAATAGAGTATGTATTAAGGGCTTCAGGAAACAGCTGGTTTGATGAGGGTGAACACAGCGAAAACTTAGTAACTGATTAATCACTCATGACATTTTGTAAACTGTATTCATGAGAAAGGACTGCACTGATGCAGATAACAATTTATCGGAAAACACATACCTTGGCTAATCTGTGTTGGCGAATCGAAGGCCGCGATGAAAGACGGGGAGGAGCCGAAGTCTGCGGCTGTTTTCATATGAAATTTAAAGACATGGCCGATCACCAATTTGTGTAAAGTTTATGGAGAATTTTAGGGGGGCTGAGTCTAAATTTTAAGGGGGCTTTAACAGCCTAGCTACGCCCACGCTGTCTCTCACATTTTTCTGTCACCACAATGAGAGAAGTAGTGGGTATTATAAGAATGAGACCCTGAACATGTACCCTGGACCCATTCTCCACACTACTGGTAAAAACATATTGTCACAGACATAAGCCTCCTCATCACCAATATTGTAATTGCTCTCTCCAATTGCCCAAGGTCCAACAAAATATATAAAATATATAATCAGTTTCAAAATTATCTGGCTTCTGGTCCTTCCATGGAAATACCCCCCACCCCACGCCCCCATTGACCACTGACCACTGACTGTGGACAGATCTACCTTGCTTTGTGCACTGGTCCGCAGTCATGTTGGAACAGGAAAGGGCCCAAACTGTTCCCAAAACAATTACCAAAATGTCTTGCTATGCTGAAGCATTTCCTTTTACTGGAAGTAAGAGACCAAATTCTGAAAAACATCTCCACACCAGTTCCAACATGACTGTGCACCAGAGCACAAAGAAAGGTTGACACGCTTTGAGACCTCCAGCTACAGTAAAGATAGGTCACTCACACACTCTCAAAGTGTGTTTTGAGAGAGTGCCCAGCAAACATTGGTCCGACAGCAGGATGGCATTAATTGGTAAAAATATTTGACACAGAACTTTTCCTAAAATTGCAAGCAGTTCTTTTCAAGCTGTCCTACTCAGGGAGATCAAGGGACAGCGATCTGGTCTCCTCTTCATTGTCTCTAGGGCGCGTAATTTTGCCTCGCTCGTGTGCCACTCTCGTGTGCCACTCTCCCCCGCGCAACACTTTGCTGTGCTTCTGGACCCCGGACTAATCTCCACACTTCGGTTTTATAAATGCGGAGAAAGCCCAAGGCGCATTAACATTCTGCAGAATTGGGCTGCATAGACAAGGACCGATACAGAAATCATTGCTCTAAACAATTGGCAATAGAAATGTTGTGGCTGTAATATTAGTGTTTGACTGTTGACTGTTGCAGCTTTGTGGTAATGGAATTATCTATCTATCGATCTATCTTTCGATCTATCGATCTATCGATAGATAGATAGATAGATAGATAGATAGATAGATAGATAGATAGATAGATAGATAGATAGATAGATGCACTGTATTGTTTGTTGTAGAGTTAGTCACTCCTCTTACTTACTCATTCTCTATCATGTAGACATCTTGTGAGGCCTGGAGCCTATACCAGAGGACAAGGGCACTAGGTAGGGCTCATCCTTGGCGGGGTGCCAGTCCATTGCAGGGCACTAGCACACACTCTTTTGAAATTAGGAAAATTTGGAACTGAAAGAGAGGAGCCCTTTCATGACTTCCAGTGCATCCCAGATCTGTGAGATTGAGGAAGTGATTTGTACAGACAAAGTATTTCACAATGGCAAAACCATTTATCTTTGTAAATGTTTCTTTGTGCACAGGGGAATTGACATTCTGGAATAGTATGGCTGTCTCAGCTCGTGTAGGAGGAAAAAGTCAAGGGTGCAGCCCTTGAAAGACATTCTACACATTTTTTTCCTCCTAACTTTGTGGCGAAATTTTGGCATGCACTCTCATATGGAAGTGATGACTCAGATGTCCACATAATTTTGGTCATATACCATATGTTTTAGTGTATAAGTCTCTATAAATAAGAAATGAAATACTTGTGGGTACGCTGTTACAGGGAGAAAAATAAAATCAAATATGAGGAAGTGTGTCATCTCTTTTGTGCCACAGTAATTCCCCTTCTTGTCTCCTTCTCATGAAGACATTTAAAAATAACCTCTTGTGTTAGAGAGACAGAGAGGTTTTTGTCTGTCTTGTTAACTTTCTCATATTGAAATTAGAAAGTTTCAGCTTTAGCTTAGACTTTTACAAAAAAGTAACAATAGAAACTCCATCCAAAAAAAAGTTAATTCAAAAATGTTTACTGTTCACTCGAAAATGATTTGATGAGCAATGTTACAAAGAAACAAATGAAACAAAGTTCATTCACAGGATTTGGAGGCCAGTGACCAAATCACAATAATTCAATTCTACAACAAACACAAGATTCTATGCAAAATGTGCCTCATTGCCACATTTAAAATAATTTATTACAGTCTTAGGAAAATAAATAAACAAGCTTTCAAACATGTTTATCTATATTTAGATATATTTACAAGAAAAAATATATATAAAATATGCACGCAATAAAATATTTGAGGGAAGCTAATATACATTCCGGATCTGTACTCTGCCAGGAATTGTGTTGTATCCAAAACTATGATATGACATGCCAAATGTGAAAAGAATTTCTTTCACACCCTTGAAGGTTTTATTGCTTTAATAGAAATTATTAGGTTTTACTACTACTGAAACTACTTTCGCTTTCGTTAAAAAAGTATCAAACCAAAGTGAGGAAATCAAGGGTACCGTGATTTACTGGCTTCTACCATTGCCACACAGCCCTACTAAAAACAGTTAGTAAGAAAACAACGTTAGATTTGGAAATGAGAGAGAAAGAAAAAGAAAAAATAGGAAGTGGGTACATCTTGTATATACAGTACATTCCCTGCCATAAATGGGCATGGTGAGTGCAAAATTATTTAAATCTCTTTTCCACTCAAGATGTAGTAACAATTTCTTAATAAACAATAAATGCAAATACAATCCAAAAACAGAATCAGCTAATTATTTAATTCAATCGTCTAAATGTGACTGCGTCTGAGACCTGTCTACTTGTATGATATCAGAGATCAAAATGGACATAATTAAAATGCATTACATAAATATCGAGCTATTTCAGATGTAAAGATACTTAGTTTGGTCTTACCCGAAATTAGGAAAATATACAATGCAGAATCCCAGTCCATGTTCAGTATTGTCAAAGGGTTCAGAATGACTGGGGTGGTGGATGCAGAAAAGTAACTGCTGAGGAAGTAGATGTACAAGAGGTGTACACATACTGTGGGAGTGGCATAAACTGACCAAAGAGAAATCAGGGAAATACAGTGAAAATCGTGACGTAAAAAAAAATATATATATCACAAGCACTGAACGAAAAGTCCATGTAGAACTGTTGTTGGTTGTCTTACTTAAACCATGTGTATACAGTTTCTCTTGCGTCTGTTACAGTTGATTGATACCAAAATCAGATTATTATTATTACTTAGCTTGCAACATTTCCTCTCCACTCCTGGTGAAGTAAGTGTGAAGGATGTTAGGTTAGGTCCTGAGAATGAGCAGGCCAAGTATGCGATCTAGAGTAGTAGGTCTGGTAAACATCAATTTATTAGTCTTACTAAACATGCAACCGACAGTCTTCTGAACCAACTAAACAGTGTGCTGGGAATCATCTTTTACACTCTGCAGCTAGGCTTCTTTCCATGGATCTTTCCATGCTTTATCGGAAATGTATGGAATAAAATCACTGTCAAATAATCGTGCGTGAAAAAATATTTGTGTGTAATTCGGTTTTGTCCGGGTTGGATTCCAAAATCTACGGCCATGACAGTCTACATGTCATGTGTCATATCCTTCCCACAACCCGTCTGTTTATTTTCCCACGCTGTCACTTTCCCATGTGCTGATGTTTTCCCCAGCCCGTCATGTATCCGTTCCCACGCCCCCCGTTTCCGCCCCATCTACTCACCTGTTTCTCATCTCCACTGATTACTCCAGTGATTTAAGCACGCGCTGCTTAAATAGCTGGATTATTGTGTGTAGCTATACCTTGACTCTCTCGCGTTTTCTGTCATTGTCTTCACGTTTTAACAATAATTAGTTTTTTCTCATTTCCCGATTTTTGCCCTTCGATTCTGTTTGTTGCCTCGCTGTCTGATCTTCCGATTTCGACCCCACGCGTCTACCCTTGATTTACGGCTTCTGTCACTCATTTGGATTTGTTCGCCTCGCTCCTGTGATTTCCCGGTTTTTCATCTCACACTTTCCTTTTGACTACGGCTCTCGCTTTGCGATTTGGATTTGGACATTTCACGGATTGATTTCCCAGTATTCGACCTGGCTTGCGCTTCCCGACCACGCGCCCGCATCGTGTTACAGTCATTATCTGTGCTTGGATTCACCTCGTTGACACTACAGAAACGAGAGTTTGTGTGTTTGTTACAGTACAACTCTGAAATATACAACTCTGACTGTTTACACACACTAAACTCATTTTTACAACTTCTGTTACACGGACGAATTGCATAATTACGCCCACGAATGTAGTGTGTTATACAACTGTCAAAAATACGTCATCAAGGCTATACCAGTATGCACAGACATTACCGTCCGAGGGAAGAGGAATCGATCACCGTTTTAAACTCCTAAAATCGTACCTAATATAATTAAAACATCTCTATAATTTTACTTCTCTTAAACATGTCCGAATCTGTAAAAAAAAAAAAAAAAAAAAACAAGATGATGAGAAACGGTGGTTTAAAACTGTGGCCGAATCGATTCCTCCTCCCTCGGATAGTCATCAGGTGCAGAGGACAGAGGGGGTCTGGATCACTGGGAGCTCAGGAGATGCATGTGTAGATCCAAACCATTATGCATGGATAGTATTGATAGGAAGTATGAATATTTTTTGTGATCCTTTGAATTTCGTTCATCAAAATAAAAATAACTTTTTTTAAGGCATTTTTCAGAAATAAAATAGAATGTAAAATTGTCGAGAAACAGGCCCCCAACACGTTTACATACACAAATTGTGGCTATAGTTCCAGTAATGAAATTACAATGCAGCTAAGGACATATTATAAACAGAATGAGCAGCTCACCATTATATCTTCAAGTCCGAGTCGTTTGTAATTTTGAATCTGTTGCACTTCATAGCGTCTATGGGAGTCACGTGACATAACAACGAACAACTCGGGACTTGGAAGACTCATGGAGGAGAACCGTTTAATACTGTTTTCTGTGTACTGCACTGCATAGCGTCTATGCGAGTCACATGACAAAAGAAAGAACGACTCGGACCTAAGACTCAAAGGCAACGACTTATTTCTGTTACATAACCTATGGAGGTTTTGCAATGCTTTGCGCATACGGGCCCAGAAGAAAATGAATGAATCACTCTCTGAGACTACTTGTTCCTCTGAGAAACATTAAAGATGCCACTAATGGGTAGAGAACGGAAGAACAGGTGAAAAAGAATTCGCATAGATGCCGTTCAGGATATTAGCAGCACTAGATAGGAGTGTGCATTTAGATGTACTGGTGTACGAGGTTATGGAACAAAGTATGCGTATGCCAGATTAAAGAGATGTGTCTTGAGTCTACTTTTAAACTGGTAGACTGTGTCTGAGCCCCGAACACTGTCTGAAAGGTCTGAACTGTCTTCCATAGCTTAGGAGCTTAATATGAGAACGCTCTACCCCCTTTTGTAGATTTTGATATTCTAGGCACTACCAGAAGTCCAGAGTTTTGCGATCTTAAGGAGCGTGGTGGATTGTAATGTGTCAGAAGACTGACTAGATATGTGGGAGCTAAACCATTTAAAGCCTTGTACGTAAGTAATGCTAGTTTGTAATAAATTCTAAACTGAACTGGTAGCCAGTGTAGGGATGATAATATTGGGGTTATATGATCATATTTTCTTGATCTAGTGAGAACCCTGGCGGCTGCATTTTGGACTAACTGAAGCTTGTTTACTGAGGATGCAGAACAACCACTTAGTAATGCATTACAATAGTCAAGTTACTGTCTAATATTATGCCCAGGTCTTTCACTGTCAAGCTGGTGGTATCAGTATATCCTTCTAAGTGCAAGCTGAATTGTGAGAGCTGTTGGTTTTTGCACCAATCAGTATATTGTTTTTTTGGCCAATAAGTAATATCTCTGTCTTATCTGAATTTAATAAAAGAAAATTATCCGTGTCTTTTATATCTTGGACACACTCAGTTAATCTCGGCAATTTATTTTGGTATTTCGTCTTCTTTTTATTGAGATATATATCATCAGCATAACAATGGAAACTAATCCCATGTCTTCTAATGATGTTACCCAAAGCAAGCATGCATATGGAGAACAGCAGAGGTTCTAAAACTGACCCTTGTGGGACCCCATATTTTACTGGCAGACAGTTTTCCATTCAGATCTACAAAATGGTATCGATCAGCCAGGTAGGATCTAAACCATTTTAATGCCTGCCTCTGAATACCTATGTGATTTTGTAAGTTATCTATGAGAATAGTATTAACTATAATGTCGAATGCAGCACTAAGATTAAGTAAGACTATTATCAAGATGCAGCCTTGGTGCGAAGATAAAAACAAATCATTCATGACTTTAACAAGTGCAGTTACTGTACTATGATTGGCCTGAAATCTGACTGAAATTCTTCGAGGATATTGTTTTTCTGCAAGAAGGCGCATTTGAGCTGACACCACAAATGGCTTGTACGGCTAAAATAAAGCTGCTCACATCACACACTTTCACTTCACGTTCACTAAAAATGGAGTGTTTATTCAGCAAGTATATATACTGTATATATACCGTGTGCGCTCTTTCACTTTGCTGAGTTTTGATGAAAAAGGCAGATGAAGGCATGCGCCAATATGAGAGTTATTAGAGATTTCTCCTCCAAAGAAATACAACAAACACAAATTGATACTCGCTAAATAAGCGGTGTATTTGTGAGGGCTGCATTTGTTTTAATGGGGTGGGGCTAAGAAACACGCATCTCGGTTTATTGATCCACACGTTCGGTTTATGTTTATTATTCAGTGCTCACCGCTTGTTCGTTTTTTTACGTCACAACTATATTATATGTCACGGGGCGCCGACTATGTCGCGCAGGCTTGGGGAACCCAAAAGCAGACACAACAGATAGGACTTAGTTTAACTGATTTTAATGACAATTATAGTGACATTATAACACTCAGAAAGACCTTTAATTTGGGGTAAAGTGATGTGCCTAACTTTTTTCAGCAGCCCTTCTGTTTCACTGAATAATCCACAGCTTTTCATCAATATGTAAGACCTATTGACACTTCTCAGGTGACACCACACACGCACACTCATGCACACTCAGATCACAGCATACACACCATACATCAACAGCACGTCCCTCCCCCCAAATTTGTTGTAATTTAATTGTAATTTAATTTAATATTAGTTTTATATTATCAGAATAAGGGTTATATTAGATTTAAAAACTTACCCATGGAAACAGCTTGTTGGATTCTCCTCCTTTGTTCTCTGTTTAAGTCTCAGTGTTGTTCTGAGTTAAATCTAAACTCCTCCCACTGTCCAGAACATTCTGTAGCGCTTCAGAAACCTGTACAGCGTATAACATCTTCCACACGCGGAGGAAAATTATCGGATCTACTGTGTGTGTGTGTGTGTGTGTGTGTGTGTTTGGTGGCGTGCCCTTGTATGTAGATTACCCTGACTGTTTCCCTGTGAACAGTGTGTGGGCGTGTCCTGTCTCAGGTCATTATCAGTGAACGAAGTGTGACAGAAAAACTCCTTAGATTCATATGGATTACAAAAAATGAGAACATTTATTTTTGATTAAGCTTCTTACATTTAAAAGTAGACACTTTAAGCTTTCTATAGATATATATGTATAGATATATAGATACATGGATATGTGTGTGTTCATTTTAGTTCATTTTAGTGACAAGTTTCAAAAAGATTTTCTGGGAGACTGAGAGGACAGAAAGCGCATCCTGTTTATTTTCTTAATTTTACAAAAGCACAATGTTTTATTGATATGTGAGTGTACATTAACAAATAAAGATATAAATCTATACATTACACATCTCACATTTGTGAAGAAGAAACGCTTCAGAAACCTGTACAGTGCCTGTACAGATATAAATATGTGTAATGTATCGATATAAATCGATACATTGCACGTATGTGTATGGTTAAAAATGATTGAACATTTTAAGTTATTTTGACCGTTGCCAAAAAAAAAAAATGCAAGTGGTCCCAACGCCAAAACAGCTGTCCCCATGGTGCTGGTGCTGGTATGCTGGTAACCCTGCTGGTATAATTGCTGGTCAAGCTGGTAACCAGCTATGATGGTCTATGCTGTCTTTTTTTTTTTTTTCAGTTTTAAGTGATTTCCATTGATTACTTTTTTTAAAAAGTGCATTTATATAAAAGGTTTGTGTTGTGTTTTTAGACAACCCACAGATATTTAATAAATGTAAAATGTATTTACATGTTTTTGGTAAATGGATTATTTTTGTCTCTTGTATGTAAATCCATTTAAAGATAACACTACACAGTCCATGTGTTTACATCACACATTATTTTCAGTACTAGCTATTAAAAAACAAGATAATGAGCTAAAATGGTAACCAATTTTAACTACCAAAACCTTGCTGGTGGCCCAACATTATAAATCATGCTGGCCTATGCTGGATTTTTCAGCAGGCATGTTGGTCTTCCATCAGTTATGCTGGTTCACCAGCTAAACCAGCACCAGATAAGCACTAACTAGCAAGACCAATGTTGGTGGTAAGGTTTCATCAGCGTAGATATGCTGGTCTTCCATCAGTTATGCTGGTTCACCAGCTAGGGATGCCTGCAGGGAAGATGAAGTAACCCAGAAAGGAGGCAGAAGGACAGTGGAACTCACATTTTTCTGTCTTGATGTACAGCTTGTTTTCCAACAGCTATTGCAGGACCTGGTGTACGTGGTGTTTGAGTTCCTTTACCGAACATGAGAAAATTAGGATATCATCCAGGTAAGCAAATTCAAAAACATTGAGGAAATCCCTAAGGACGTCATTAATGAGGGCCTGGACACGGCTGGTGTATTGGTCTAGCCGAATGGGACTACTAGATATTCATAATGGCCAGTGGGAGTGTTAAAAGCAGTTTTCCACTCATCTTCCTCCTGTATTCTGACAAGGTGGTAGGCATTCCTTAAAGCAGGTCAATGGCGCAGTTATAGGGGCGGTGAGGTGGTAAGGAGATAGCCCATGACTTACTGAACAGGGGCAGGATCGCACGACATGGCCGGTCTGAGCGCAGTAGAAGCAGGTGCCGTCGTCTCTGCGACGCTGACGCTCCTTTGGAGAAATGCGTATGCGACCTATCTGCATGGGTTCAGGGGGTGTCTCGGGAGTGACCAAGGCAGGTGCCGAGGTGTGTGATGCGAGACTTGTCTGACGTTCACTTCGCCGAGTCCGTCTCCGGGCATCAATGCGAATTGCTAGATCAATGAGGCCCTGCAAATCCAAGGGAAGCTCCCGAGCCGCCAGCTCGTCTTTGATTGGGTCTGAGAACCCGTGGAGGAAGCAGTCGAAGAGTGCTTTTTCATCCTAATCACTAGAGGGAGCCAGAGTCCGGAAATCTATGGCGTAGTCAGAGACTAAACGGACCCCCTGGTGAAGTTGAAGTATTTGGTTTGCCGCGATCAAAAACCCTCCTCATTTCATCAGTAAAAGTCTTATATGAGAAGCAGCAAGGAACTTGGGCATCCCATAATGCCCCCCACTCTCTTGCTTTTCCAGTAAGGAGGGTGATAATATAGGTTGGAGCGTTCAGTGGGAAATGACGTGGCCTGTAGTTCCAGAAGGAGGGAGCATTGGGACAAAAAAACAACAACAAGTGGCTGGGATCCCATCATAAGTAGGTGGAGCAGGGAGGTGTGGCTCCTGGGTGGGGGAACGCATCGGAGGGGGAGGGGTTCGAGGAGTGGGTGCAGGAGGAGGTCAGTTTAGAATCTGAGCGGAGAGAGACTGCAGAGTTTCAGTGATGGTTTGCAAAGTATTAGTGATTTGAGTACTTTCCTGCTGGTGAGTGCCTAAGAGGGCTCCATGGCTCTCTAATGCCCCATCAGGTGAGCTACTGCTGCTGGATCCATTCCTTTTGGCCAGAAAACAGTGTAAGCTTGGCGAGAAGCAAGGATTAATTGTGATTGAAAAACAGGTGAGGGTCGAGGCCGGAGTGACGAGAGAAAGTCCGTGATCCAAATTCGTGGTCGGTGGCAGGTGATGAGCGAGGTCGATACTAGGCAGGCAAAAGAGCACTTGCCATTGCCAGATTGCAATATTACTCAAATGTAATCAATAACAACCCCAGCACTTCAAAACAACTTATAATAAAAATTTAAATTACATGCAATTTCACAGAGGAGCAGTGCAAGAGTATTATTGCACATTTCACCACCAATGTCGACAATGTCCACTCCTTATTGTCTGTTTCCATGCCCCAAAACTATAGACTTGCCTATATCAAAGCCAGAAAGCTGTCTAGGATTTTCAGTTAAGTGGAGCTCAGCCCGCATAGATGTTTATCACATACTGTATTTGGCTTGTTCAGACTCAGTACTCAAACGAGTCTTCCTGATCGAACAAACAAACCGTTTACTATATAATCCTTTTTCTATGTTTAAGTACAATCAGAAATATTTAACCAGAAAACAGCATATAACTTTAAACTTACATTGATTGGCAATTTAAACAACACGTATGAGGCTGGAGAATGGAATAAACTGTGTGGGTGCCAATAATGTCAAACATTTATCTATTAATTCTTTGACAATACTGCTGCTTTTTTTTGTGGGAAACTGGCAGACACAGAAATGTGAAAAATACTTTCTGATGCAATGACAATGTTGGGAACACAGTGTTAATGTGCATGAGAGGCTGCCCATGTTCTATTCTTACCTGCTGCTCATTTGGAGACCTACTCCCATGTGACTTAAAAAAAACCTTCTACAGTTAAATATAAATATTAAAACTTTGATCATCATTCTATCTAGTTTCATTTAGTGTTTTAGCTTCATAAATAAGACAGTAGGCTCTACATTCGACATTCCAACATTGACTCCTTAAAATTCCGTAGCTACTAGGCTATTTATTCAAATTCATTAATATAGACAAACATTGTTTTAATGTAATTAAACAAAGCATTTTTTAATATAATTCTTTTTTTTTTTAATTAAAAGAGTAAATTTTTCTAAATCAAAGTGACAAAAAAAACCCTACTCTAAGGCTAATAAATGTATCTGGGACATTATTTAATACAATACAATATTTATTACAAAAAAACAGGATTTTCTATCTCTGTAAATCACACTGCTCTGCAGTTACAACGAGTGCATTGAATGCTGTCTTTCACTGATTTTAATCATTTATGTGCATAACTCTATGGTAGTTAATGCCATGTTTGTCATGATTCTGCAACACTGAGAGATGGACACAGATGCAGGGTTATCTCGTTTGGTTTATTTCTTTAAGTGTTCTCTTTTCCAATAATCTTATAACAGAAACAACAGAAAACAACCAAAGGTGACTCCCCTCGGCTGGGTCTGCAGGTGGGCTGACAAAACAAAAACAGAAAAGCGATGAATCAACAGAAAACGGAAAAAGGCTGAGCAACTCGTAGCCTTGACCTTGACGACGGAACGTCCAAACAGAAGGTTGCCCCAACCTACAGACACTGTTCAATCCTGGGGGGAGAAAAGGGACAAACATGTTGCAATGAAATGATAAGAAATATGTGCTGATCAGTGAACGGATAAAGTGCTACGAGGTCGACTGGAATAAATAGGACGACACACAGGGGAGACACAGGTGAACTTAATTTAGTGCTAAAGTGAAAACAAGTACCCACATAGACACACTAGGGGGAGACAAAGCTCAGTAATCCGACTCAGTAATTGACTCAGTAATCCGGCGAGCTAGATCTTATTCGCCGTGACTGCGTGGCACAGATCTGGCAATATTCACTGTGCAGTGTTTTATATAGACAGTTAGGTTTTCCAATTAAAACAGCTACAGCATGATTGTTTTAGAAAGTAGACTATAAGTTAATAGAGTATGTATTAAGGGCTTCATTTTTACTAGAGGAAACAGCTGGTTTGATGAGGGTGAACACAGCGAAAACTTAATAACTGATTAATCCCTCATGGCATTTTGCAAACTGTATTCATTAGAAAGGACTGCACTGATGCAGATAACAATTTATCGAAAAACACACTCCTTGGCTTCTCCAGAGCCTCGCTCTGTGATGGCGAATTGAAGGCCGCGCTGAAAGCCAGGGAGAAGCCGAAGGAGCCGAATTCTGCTGCCGTTTTCATATTAAATTTAAAGGGGACGTGGGCGATCACCAATTTGTGCAAAGTTTATGGAGAATTTCTAGGGGGGCTATAAATTTACACTGCTATACACACTGACTACTTTTCGTTGTGTCAAAGAGTCATTTATGCAGTGTTGTCCTATGAAAAGATTGAACTAAATATTTGCAGAGATGTGAGGGGTGTACTCACTTTTGTGACATACTGTATATTTTTATATTTCATATTGTGTTTTTAAATAATGTGGTTGCATAAGAGTGCACACCCTCTTGTAACTGGGGATGTGGCTGTGTTCAGAATTAAGCAAACACATTTAAACTACATTTTTGAATAATAGTCAGTACACATCAGAGGTTTTTCATTTTTAAACCGTATCAGTCTGAAGAAGGATACAAAAAACTTTCCAAGGCATTAAATGTACTATGGAACACAGTGAAGACAAGTTCAAGTTGAGAAAACATGGTGCAGCATTGACATTACCAAGAACTGGACATTCCTCCTAAATTTATGATAAGACTGTGTAGTACATGTGACTATAATATTCATATGTCTGAACAATGAAGTACTGTATGGTGGAAAGAAAGAACAAACAACCAAGCCTGTGTAAATTTTGCAAAAACACATTTGAAGTCTCCCCAAACCATGTGGGAAACTATGTTATGATCTGACAAAACAAAGATTAAACTTTTTGGCAGGTATGTTTGGTGTAAAACAACACTGCACCAAAAGAACACCATACCCACAGTGAAGTATGGTGGTGACAGTATCATGCTTTGGGGTTTGGTTTTCTTCAGCTGGAACTGGGGCCTTAGTCAAGATGGACAGAATTATGAACAGTTCTTTTCAAGCACAAGAAAGACAACAGCTTTATTATGCAAAGGTGTTCCTTCAGTTAAAAACAGCTAGTTTGAGATTTATATCTGCTCATCTTTTTTGAACTACGCTAGAATGCCTCATCCCACACCCGCTGTTAAAAAAAAGTAACTGGTATTTATATTTAGTAGCTAGATTACATGCAAAAAAAAAAAAAAAAAAACACACACACACACACACACACACACACACATGAAAATACAGTGAATAAATTCCTTTCCCAAAATACATGGCAGCCACGCCCCTACTACTGGTGAGTGCACAAACATACCCTGAAATTATCTACAAATATATACAAAGAGCAACCAAACCAAAGGGGCAAAGCAATAATCAAAGTCAATGGGAGGCAAAAAGTCAAAACCAGAATACACAACCAAATATCAAAACGCCAAAATCACAATCTCTTCCCTCTTTCCCGCGTCTCTTTCCGGTTTATATATGGTTGCGCTGGTTGATGACGTCACTCTCAGGGCGGAAGTGGCCGTGTGGAAGGTCAGATAGATGCCGATGAGGGACAGTCAGAAAACCCGGAGTGGAGTCTGGAGCGGCGCGCGACCCGGACACGAGACACACACGCGAGCGCAATGAAGCATTTATATCAGGGGTGTCCAAATCCAGTCCTGGAGGGCCAGTGACCAACACAGTTTGTAATTCACCAACACCTAAACACACCCACTGAACCTAGTAATTAACAGATTAGTTAAACCAGCTGTGTTTGAGAAGAAGAAGCACCAAACTATGCTGGTCACTGGCCCTCCAGGACTGGATTTGGACACCCCTGATTTATACAAAGCAGAATATTTGTATTATTTTTGCATTTCATTCATTTGTTTTCCTCAGTAGCGAATATGATGTAAAATGTAGCAAATTACAATACTTCTAACAAAACATACTTAAGTAAAAGTAAAATTACAGATTTTAAAAACTACTTAAAAAGTAGAAGTACACAAAAAAACTACTCAATTACAGAAACGCGAGGAAAATGTAATTCGTTACTTTCCACCTCTGGTACAAGAGAGGAATGTCTATTATCGCCACGCTCACCGCCGTGACAAAACCCCAGCGGCCAAAATAAATCAGTCGCATTTCAAAGTAATTCGTGAAATGACCGCCAGGTGGCGCAAAGTGACATTTTCCATCGTCTCGGGTTTAAAATATAATTAAGTCATAAAAAAGTCAAAGCAATATGTTGTATCGAAGAAATACTACAGTGATGGTAATTTGCACATCTGTGTATTTTATACAACAAGCATGAAAAATCTGAACCAGAGCTATTGATATTTGCTGTACAATAATGAAAAAAAAAAAAAACATTGAAGTAGAAGTTGAATATTGAAACAAGTTCACTAGCACTCGAAAAAAGACTCGAAAAATGCTGTGTTGTTTCTGTAAACACATTGTTGGGTTGTTTACGCTGGGTCAAAATTCTGGGTTATTTCGGGTACTTTAAACACATTGTTGGGTTGCTCATGTTGGGTCAAATAAGATTTTACAAATGAACATAAGAATTTACAAATGAACACCTCGTTGGGTTATTTTGACCCAACAACTGGTTTATTCTTTATTATCTGGTTTCTCCAAACGGCAGCCTGCAAAATGTTCGAAATATTATTGTTATTGTGTTACAAGTTGTCACTGCGTGCGCCTGTGAGGTGCGTGCTCCCAAATCAATATCGTTCCCCGCTCATTACGAAGCTCACTAGCTAGACGGCCTCTCAGGGTAGTGCCAAATCAATATCGCTCCTCGCTCACTAGCTAGGTGGCCTCTCCTTCTGCTTGTGCGCAAAGGAGCAGGGCCGCAGAATTAGGCACGGCTGGTGAGCTATCGCCGCTAAGCCGCATGCATAAAGTTACAGAATGCATCGGGGAAAAACCGAAAGGAGACTGACTCTGGCCATTTGAATAATTCATTGATAAATTAGTGATTTCTTTGGTTTCAGCTGTACACTGTAAACCCGATTAAGTTGGCAAAACTAAAAATATTTGAGGTAATCAGTTTTTAAGTAATGATTTTCCATTTGTAAAATAGCATAAAAATATAATGGGTTGTTTATCGAGCGATTAAAAACAATACAAGGCATGTTATGATAAGGAATCTCTTCCATTCCAGTGATTAAAAAACGGTAACAATGTCAACTTTCGAATCTGCAGAAGCTCAGTGGGCCGGGCACAACATAATAATCTTTGTATGATAAAATGACTCGTGGAATGAATCCATTTTTATTTTATATACAGTCATATTCGCATAATGTATACTGTATGTTAGACACACAAACATGTACAGCATGTAAACATATCAGACTCACTAGCTAACTAGCCAATTATATCAATGTTGAGTACATTTGATTATTTTTAGATGATTAAAAACACACTCAGGCTGGAGGTGCAGAAGTGTGAAACGCAGGACTTCCACTGCCATCAGACTTCTAAAGAGCTGACAGGAGTTTACAATCCCGGTCTACCGTCTGTATCTGACTACTGACACTGGTATTTGAACTTTTAAACTTGTTTGCACAAGTTGCAAAATAAACAGTGCATCAGTTACACAATAAGCAATTCTTTGCACACCCACTTGCACAACCAATGCAGCTTGCACACTCACATTGCAGACTTTTTTTTCACATATACACATATACTCCTTGGACAGTATATATTTTTACATTTCATATTCTGTTTTTAAATAATGTGGTTGCATAAGAGTGAACACCCTCTTGTAACTGGGGATGTGGCTGAGTTCAGAATTAAGCAATCACATTCAAACTATATTTTAAATAATAGTCAGTACACATCTGAAGTTTTTTATTTTTAAACAGTATCAGTCTGAAGAAGGATACAAAAAAATTCCAATGCATTAGATGTTCCCATGGAACACAGTGAAGACAACTTGAAGTTGAGAAAACATGGTGCAGCATTGACATTACCAAGAACTGGACATTCCTCCTAATTTTATGACTGTGTAGTATGTGTGACATCGCCCATAATATTCATATGTCTGAACAATGAGGTACTGTATAGTGGAAAGAAAAACTAAAACAACCAATCCTCTGTAAATTTTGCAAAAACACATTTGAAGTCTCCCAAAACCACGTGGGAAAATGTGTTATGAGCTGATGACATCAAGTTTAAACTTTTTGGCAGGTATCTTTGGTGTAAAACAACACTGCGCCAAAAGAAAATGGTGGTGACAGTATCATGCTTTGGGGCTGGTTTTCTTTTGCTGGAACTGGGGCCTTAGTCAAGATGGACAGAATTATGAACAGTTCTAAATACCAGTCAATACCAGGCAGAAAACCTTTAGAGAAACTTCATCTTTTAGCATGACGACAACCCAAAGCAGACATTCAAATCACAAAAGAATGGCTTCACCAGAAGATGATTACATTTTTATTTTATTTTATGATGTTATATTAGTTTTAGTTGACTTGTATTTTAATTGTGGATTAGATTTTCGTCATGTTCTGGGAAACTGGGTCGAGCATTAATACTGTCTGTTAATATTATGTTTTGATTATATTTTATTTTACTTAAGTTTGTGTTTAAGGGCTCTGACTTGTCTTGTTACTTGTCTGATGTGTAAGTGTGTCTTTTTGGTTTATTTTGTGTATTTGTGGTTGCACTGTGTGGTGTGCTCCCTTAGCTTCCTGTGTGCTCCCTTAGCCTCTAGTGTGCTTCCCTAGCGTCTAGTGTGTTTCCTTAGCTTTCTGTGTGTTCCCTTAGCTTTCAGTGTGCTCCCCCATCCACCAGTGTGCTCCCCCAGCCTCTTGTGTGTTCCCCCAGTCCCTAGTAGTCTTGTCCCGTCCAGTCTCTAGCAGTCCTAAAGCCTCCGAAATGCTTAAAAAGGTCTGAAATGCTTAACGGGGCTGTTAATGTCTAACTACGTCTGTATTTGTTAAGAGAAGCCTGTATTTGTTAAAAGAAGCCTCTATGTGTCTGAAGAGACGGGTTAGGTGTTTGTATGTCCAGAGCCCTATGTTTTGTTTGTGTTTGATTGTTCATTAAAGACCCGAACCGCCTGTCATACCGGTTCGTGACAGAGCCTTACTGCTTGGTCTCTGACAAGACAATTTAATAAACATTTAGATGCACGTGATAAACTAACTTTATCAGATCTGCACCCAGAATATTTGACTCCCCTTGGATTTATTTCAGTATGCTCTTCTGCAAAATTATCAACTTGTATACTAGATCCTATACTGTATAATGATAACAAAATAAGGTGGGTTGGGTCTGAAATGTCTCGGTAGCCATATTCCTCTAAAGAGGACATTATAATAGACATTTGTTCTAGGTGCCCAGGCATCACACCACAACCTCTCAATCCTTAAAGGAATGAATCATAAAAGAAATCAATGTCAAAATAGTTTTTGGAGCAGAAATACCAGTAAATGTGAAAACAAGGTTCTGAATGCATAGTCTATATCAGCACACCATTGATTATGAACACTCTTTCCTCAAATAAAGCTGCACCTCTTACCTTAAAAATGTCAAAACATTAGTATACAGATTTAGGATGACAAGCATTTTTGTAATTTTTTTTCCCCTCATATTTTGATTAAGCTTCCTTGTCCTAGAATTAACCACTCTCCTGAATGCAGTTTGGAATTTGTATACCAAATTAAGGCAAAACCAGTTCGGGTTTATATTTAAGTAAACCATAAGTTTAAGGTAACATATACCGTAAATTTAAATTATGGACTTTGATACTTTGATTAATTAATAGTATGTTTTCTTGAATGGGTGCCATACTGTATAAATAAAGAATTATAAGGAATATAATGGCATCAAATCTATTTTTATTTGTTGCTCTGTAATTATTATCAGTAATGTAATGTATCTTAGTGGAAAGCCAAAAGTCTCCACTGCTTTCTGAAAAAAAGCCAGTGCGGTTGAAGTGAGGTTGTTAGGTGCAGCACCAAGGTACATTATCTATGAAAGTAAAGAGGGAGGAACATAAGGCATCCTGAATAATTATCTTCCCTTGTAAATTAACTTATGTTGCTTAATTAAGATTACCTTTCGTGAAAAGCCATGTACGCCTCCAAAAATGACTATGTTTTAGCTAAAATTACACAAATGTTTTGTTAAAAGCACAAATCGAAACAGTAACATGATTTGACTGAGTAAAGTCTATCTTAAGCATATTAAGTATACTTTTGTGTGCTAAAGTGGAACAACTTTAAGTATACTTAGTACACTTAAAGTATATGGCTGTGTGTGTACTAACATACATACCGGGCAGTGTCACATCTGTGCCACCTCAGCCCTGGGGAATGAGATCGCGTTCACCGGATTACTGAGCCAGCTCCTTGTCCCCCCCTAGTGTGTCTGTGTGTATATGTCCTTTTTGTTAAACCAAATCAAGTTCACCTGTGTCTGCCCTGTGTCCCTATTTATTCCGGCCGAACCCGTAGCTTCTTGTCTGTTCACCGTTGTGCACGCATCTTTGTTTGTATGTTTATGAACTATGTCTCGTTTCTTACCCCCTAAGACTGAGAGATTTATGCCCCGAGCGACTGGAGAGAACTGGTAACTAAGTTCAAGTTCAAAGCTAACGGACTCTCGGCTTCCGGTTATTAGTCGGCGACGAATGTCGCCTTTCCTTTTGTGTTTTCTTTTTGTTTTCAACAGTCCGGTCCAGGGGGAGTTTTCCACATTGTGATTTTTGGTTTATGAATCGTCTTTTTTTTTGGTTCTAGTTCTCGCAAAGACTCAATAAAATACGTGAACCCTGCATCTGTGTCCGCCATTGTTCCTGAAGTCATGACAGATGAACAGACCTACCGGGACGCAGCAGGGACCCCCCTACCCGACGAAGACACCCCGATACGCGAGTATCTGCAATGTCAGCAAAGGGAGATCGAAAGTCTGGCACGCGCTGTTCACGATTTAGCATGCAGCGTCAGCCAGCTTGCAACAGCCCAATCTCCCTCTCCTCCTCCGCGCCGGCGTTCCACGCCGTCACCACCACGCTCTGCCCCGCCGGAGAGATATGCAGGAAACCCCGAGGGGTGCAAACGCTTCCTACTGGCATGTGAACTCTATCTGGCTGACTTCCTGGATATGCCTGAGCCCAAAAAGATAAGTTTCGTGACACAGCAGCTCACGGGACCGGTGATGGACTGGGCAGCCGCAGTGTGGAGCGCAGATGGAAGTGTCACAACCAGGTACAGCAGGTTCATCCAGGCCTTTCGCGCGGTGTTCGATCATCCAGATCATGGCAAGTCGGGCGAACAGCAGCTTCTGAGGCTGAGGCAGGGCAACACCACTGTGGCAGACTATGGCGTGAAATTTCAGATCTTAGCCGCGGAGAGCGGCTGGTGCGAGAGAAGTTTACTGGCCAGGTTCCGGAGGTTCAGCTAGAACTATCGTGTCGGAACACCGGCATGGAGATAAATGAATGCATCACCCTGGCCATCAAGCGATCCGAATTCAGGAACCGCAACAGCCTCAGCCAACCACCGCTCGAACCGCGCGAGGGCACACCTGCAGAACCTATGGACGTGAGCTCATCCCGCCTGTCGGCTCAGGAGAGACTGAGAAGGATGACCGCGGGGTTGTGTCTGTATTGTGGGGGGGAAAAACATAGAGTTGGAAATTGTCCATTGTTAAAAGTAATACCTCACATGCCACCTCGTGCACATCAACCTTTTTGTATACCTGCCTCTTTATCATATAATAATTGCACTATGTCTGTTTTCCCCCTTATAGATTCAGGGTCGGCCGGAAACTTCATCTTTGCTACTATCCTTTCCTCGCTGCAAGCTCCCAGGTCGAAGCTTCCGTACCCGATCGCTGTTAAAGCTCTGGATGGCAAGAAATTAGACCAATCGCCTCTTTCTTTCATCTCCGCGCCCCTACGGTTAACTTTCCCCGGTCACACCGAAGAGTTAAAATTCTTTGTACTCCCTCGGATGGATCAGTCCGTCGTGCTGGGCCTGCCCTGGCTCAGCTCACATAACCCTAATTTTAATTGGGCAGAGGGGCGCATCACATCATGGGCATCGCGATGCGCCAAGTTATGTACACCGTCGGCATTGTCGGTCCAGACTACTTCCATAGAGAGTCCACGTGCCCTTGTTTCGATCGAAGTGCCATCCGAGTACGGCAATTTTCAGGACGTGTTTAGTATTAGGGCTGCAGCACGACTTCCCCCTTATCGACCGTGGGACTGTGCGATCGAGCTCCTGCCGAGGAAAGCACCGCCCTGCTCGCGTGTTTATCCCTTGTCTGTGGTGGAAACTCAGGCTATGGAGGAGTACGTGAGAGAGGCTCTCCGGCAGGGACTCATCAGCAGATCCACGTCACCAGCTTCAGCAGGTTTCTTTTTTATTGAAAAAAAACCCGGGGGTTTACGTCCATGCATAGATTACCGGGGCCTTAACGCGGTAACAGTAAAATACAAGCACCCACTGCCGCTGGTGCCGGCCGCTATCGACCAACTCCGAGGCGCCTCCATCTTTACAAAACTCGACCTCCGCAGCGCTTATAACCTCGTTCGTGTCCGGAAGGGCGATGAGTGGAAGACTGCATTTAGCACGACTTCAGGTCATTACCAATACAACGTGATGGCCTATGGACTGGTAAATGCACCTGCGGTGTTTCAGGGGTTCATGAATGACGTGTTTCGGGATATGTTGAACCGTTATGTTATAGTATACTTGGATGATATACAGGTATACTCGCTGTCATATTCCGAGCACGTCTCTCATGTGACCGCCGTCCTTCATCGTCTGCGCGAGCACGGGCTCTATGCGAAGGCGGAGAAATGTGAATTCCACAAGAGGGAGATTGCATTTCTCGGCTATCGCATGAGATGGAGGGGGCCAAGGTCACGGCGGTGCAACAATGGCCGGAACCCAGGTCAGTCAAGGTGCTACAAAGTTTTCTTGGGTTCGCCAATTTCTATAGGCGGTTTATCCGGGGCTTCAGCACAGTGGCAGCACCGCTCACTAACTTGCTAAAGGGTAAACCAAAACATCTGCGCGCGTTCTCGCCGGAAGCGTGCGCGACGTTCCAGCGTCTAAAGAAAGCATTTACCACTGCGCCTATTTTAAGAATACCGGATCCCGAGAAGCCCTTCATAGTGGAGGTCGATGCGTCAGAGGTGGGCATAGGGGCCGTGCTGTCACAACGCCAGGGCCACCCAGAAAAACTCTACCCCTGTGCTTTCTTTTCATGTAAACTGACACCTGCTGAACGCAATTATGATATCGGCAACCGCGAACTGCTAGCAATAAAAGCGGCGTTAGAGGAGTGGCGGCACTGGTTAGAGGGGGCTAAACACCAGTTCACAGTGTTCACTGATCACCGTAATCTGGAATATATCCAACAAGCAAAAAGATTAAACCCTCGTCAAGCCCGATGGGCGCTGTTCTTCACGCGGTTCGCGTTTAATATCACATACCGGCCCGGCTCCAAAAATAAGAAAGCCGATGCACTTTCACGCTGTTTTCCGACGCCGGATCTAAACTTAAGTCCCGAACCCATCCTGCCCTCGTAGTGGCTCCGATTGTATGGGACCTCGACTCGGAGATAGCTCAAGCGGCACGGTCCAACCCCGTGCCGAGAAACTGTCCCCCGGGTCGCACGTACGTTTCGGAGGCACTACGGGAACGAGTGACAATAGAGGCACATTCTAGTTTGTCATCGGGACACCCTGGTGTATCTCGCACGTTCCACATCCTAGAACCAAAGTTCTGGTGGCCCAAAATGCGCGAAACCGTGAGAACAGTCGTTTTGTCTTGTGCTGTATGCGCGACAACGAAGAGTCCTCGTTGTCTACCCGTTGGTAAACTAATGCCCCTGCCAACACGAAACAGACCGTGGTCACACATTGCGGTGGACTTTGTAACGGATCTGCCAGTGTCGAAAGGGTACATGACAGTCCTTGTAGTAGTAGATCGCTTCTCCAATGGGTGTCATTTCATCCCGTTCATCCCATTCTCCCATCAGCCCTCCAGGTGGCAGAAAACCTATTCGAAACAGTGTTTCGCTGCTACGGCATCCCGGAGGACATAGTTTCAGATCGTGGTCCCCAATTTATCGCTAGAGTCTGGAAAGCTTTCTTTCAAAAGTTGGGGACCACCGTTAGCCTAACGTCGGGCTATCACCCCGAGTCTAATGGGTAGGCAGAGCGGACTGTCCAAGAGCTTGGGAGGTACTGTAGCAGTTGACAACATGAATGGGCAGTCTCATCTGGGCGGAATATGCACAAAATTCGTTACGTCACTCCGCAACCGGCCTAACGCCGTTTCAGTGTGTGCTTGGGCACCAGCCCCTGCTCTGCCCTTGGGATGCCACCCCCACCGATGTTCCTATGGTGGATCAGTGGTTCAATAGAGCGGAACATCTGTACCACCTCAGCCCTGGGGAATGAGATCGCGTTCACCGGATTACTAAGCCGGCTCCTTGTCCCCCCTAGTGTGTCTGTGTGTATATGTCTTTTTTGTTAAACCAAATCAAGTTCACCTGTGTCTGCCCTGTGTGTCCCTATTTATTCCGGCCGAACCCGTAGCTTCTTGTCTGTTCACCGTTGTGCACGCATCTTTGTTTGTATGTCTATGAACTATGCGTTGTCTCGTTTCTTCCCCCCTAGGACTGTTCAAGTTCAAAGCTGACGGACTCTCGGCTTCCGGTTATTAGTCGGCGACGAATGTCGCCTTTCCTTTTGTGTTTTCTTTTTGTTTTCAACAGTCCAGTCCAGGGGGAGTTTTCCACATTGTGATTTTTGGTTTATGAATCATCTTTTTTTTTTTTGGTTCTAGTTCTCGCAAAGACTCAATAAAATACGTGAACCCTGCATCTGTGTCCGCCATTGTTCCTGATGTCATGACAGGCAGTAATTGATGAAACGTAAGTATATATTTAATGTAGAAGTACATTACAGCAATTCTTACTGTGTTACAAATACATGATTGATATACTATGAGTATATTCTTATTGCAGCAGTAGCATGCTGTTATACTTCAGGCCAATTACAAATACTAAGAAAAGTACACTTTGTGGTTAATTCAAATATACTTTGTTATATCATACAGTACACATGTTCTTCTATACTACTGTATTGCAAATGTGTTACCAGTACTCTAAAGGTGTTTAGGATAATTTACACATGCTGAATGCATGTTCTATACTATAACATGTTTTTGAAACATATTACCTCAGTAATTATGATGGAGATTTTATTGATGAGTTCAACAGATTTCTTTTGCACAAGGTTACAAAAAAAACAAAAAAAAAAAACAGTACTATAGTTTATTTGTGTTCAGCAAAATGGCAGGTTGTCTTATAAACACACAGACTTTAAATTTTAAACTGTTGTATGAACAATGACAGGCATTAGTATTGGAACATAAAGTATTAGTTTAAACCTGGTGTTTTTAGATTATTAGCCTATATAACACTAAGGATTACTTGGTTGAATTAAAATTTTAATTGTTGTGTCCCTTTAATATGCTGTCGTCCTCGATAATAATGATAATAAATATATAAAACCTTTTTTGAGCTATATTTTTTTCACACTCGGGCGAGACGGAGTGACTTATGAGGCATTTTTCATTCATTTTCCCAGTGAAGGGAAGACCTGATGTTCACTCTTTTCCTAAACCATTTGCAGTTCCCTTTGAACTGAACATTTTTGCTCTCTGTGGTTTGGAATTACACTTAACATAGTATACTTCACAGGGTTCTTCAGGCCGATTGGAACGTACCTAAATACTCTCACTCACACTCGTTCACACACTACAGGCAATTTGGGAATGCCAATTAGCCTATTCAGCATGTATTTAATTAAATTATTTACTGTCAGGTATGTACGTTAGTACAAACAACCATATACTTTAAGCGTACAAAGCATACTAAAGTTGTTCCACGTTAGCAAGTTCAAGTTTATTTGTCCTATGCATGTCAACACAGGGCCAACAGTACAGTACAATGAAATGCTTAGGACGAGAAGAGCCAGTCAACTTGTATATTTGTGTGTGTGTCTGTGTGTATTATTAAGATTGTATTAACATTTAACACACAAAAGTATTCTTAATACACTTCAAATTGTGCTTTTGTATACACTAAAAATTGTACAATTTAATTACAACTTAAATGCACTTAGTACAAAATTAGGTGTTCCAAAATGGCAAACTTCAAGTATAGTAGTCAATAGTCTGGCTGCAAGTACACTTAAGTTTGCTTCGGCATGCTAGGGTTTAATATATTTTGCATACTTTTTTTTTTCACCTGGGATGACAACCCAAATATCAAGAAACATTTGTTATGTGATGCTATACAACAGTCAATATTTAGCATAAAGTACTTTATTCTTCAAATTCGTCTGGTCCTCTGGTGTCACTCGCTTTCTCCATGTCAGCTTGGTTGCTTCCTGAACATGTACAGAAATTTGCCAGAGAAGTTCACAATACACTTTCAGTTTAGAATCCCTAGTTTTAGCCATTTTTGTGCACTATTGTGGACACCCTAGCTTCAGAAAGTAAACATATTTGTTTAATTTAATATCTAAACCAGCTGATTCTAATAGGCATAACTCTTCAGCCAGATAAAATCACCCGCAAATATGCACATGAAGAACAATCACTGTATATCATAAAATCATTTTAAATAATTAGCAAGGCACTACAGATCAAGGAACTACAGAAGTTCATTAAAAGATACAATAAACATACATGCATTAATATTATCGCACCTGGTGATTACAAGTGCTCAAATGAATCAGCACTAAAATTGCACTAGAGTCGTCTCAAAAGAAGAAAGGAAAACTCACAAATGACACTTCACTACTTTATGTAATATTTACTTCTTTTATAACACAAGCTGTGTGTGTAAACTAGTTGACCTGGATCTTTCACACAATGTTCCAGATCTTGACGGCCATCTATGCCATCAGCACGCTGAAATCCATACAAGTCACTGACATTGAACAACTACTTACTACTGACATGGAATGTCACAGGGATTTTTATATTAAAGATTACAAGATATTACTAATTACACGGCTTAAACTTAAATCCTGCAAAAGTCAACAACTTATTTGACAACTTGTCAAATTCATTTTGTATTTCCATCACTACACAATAGACTTAGTTTTAACATGTCTGAGCAATATAACAATGTGAAATGCTTTTAGTTATCTTAAAAAATATATATATATATTTCATTATAACAAAGACATCAAAATGTGCCAAAATAGGTCTTACTCTTTGAGCAAATAGAAGTTTCAGTTATTAAAATGTGATCGCAAATCACCATTCAGTGTTCGAACACATCTTAATAACTAAAGTTCATATGTGCTGCTTTAACAAGTTCTATGTTTCTGTATCTGCTGTATAAAAATACCCTCTGTTAAATAAAATCTAAAATGAAAAACACTGTCATTGTCATATCATATCTTTAAGCAGAAATTATTTAGTTGCAGCAAATAGTAAGCACTTTTGCATGTTAGTGAATAGAGCATACTGTACCAACCTTCATACTTGACTATGCATTGTAAGCTCACCCAAACATTATTGTAAGCTGCAGAAGCTATAAGAAAAAGTTAATCGTAAAGATTCTAAGCAAGTTTTCTTTTGAAGTTTTTGCATGTGAGGTCATCAAGAATGTACACTGTATACACACGTGAAAATTTCCCTAAGATAAGAGAACCTGACTCTGACACCTTATACTGCATATAAGATTAAATGTAATTTTGCAGTTAATGTGGACCAGATCAATCAATCTTCACTCGGTCCTCCTTTGGTGTCTCCAGTTCCCTCGGCTCCTGCTTCCTCCAACATCTTCTTATAGTTGCTTTTGAAGAACCCAGCCTAGGATTGATAGAAAAGGTCAAGAAACATATTGCAGAGCCGAGAACATCTGAATGTTTTTAGGACATTTATGTCTTCTCTGAACTGACCTTGTAGAGGCCTGCAGTAATAAGAGCCAAAAGCAAAAGCCCTCCGACAGCACCTCCAATTGTCTCCTTAAGCGGGAATTTGTCTTCATACACCTCCACCTGGGTATTAATCTGCAGGCACAATTACAATAACAAGACACTCAGGAAAGTGAATTCAACAAGATCATCCACTATCTAAAACAAACAAACAAACAAACAAATAAATAAATAAAGACGCCTTTGATCGCCGCATTGAGGACAACTGCGAGCACTGCTGGAGCTCCCCGTGGCACATGAACTCTGAAACAGAGCCAGATTTCGCGACCCTGTTGCCGACACAATCATTTAGCAGCTTCGTCAAGGTGGATAACATGCCACATAATGTCGACCTGTGGAGTCGACCAGCCCCAGGTCCAGTCCGGTCGTCGTCGTAGTACGCAAACTCGACGGCTCTCGCAGCCTTTGTAACAACTTCTGCCAGCTGAGCCAAGCCTCCAAGTGCTGCCACAAATGGATGATCTCGTTGAATGCCTGGGTAAAGCTTCCTTACTCTCCACGCTGGACTTAATAAAGATGTACTGGCAAGTGGCACTCAAATCAAAAGTGAAAGAGAAGAACGCTTTTAGCAGTGAATACAACAAATTGCAGTACCCCCTTGTGCTCCACTCTCCCTCTCTACACTGTTAAATGAATTAGCTTCCAGACCTTTAAAGGGGACCTATTATATATATATTTTTAAATATTCCAAATGGTTTTCACTGTGTGCCCAAACAAACAAACAAACAAACAGTTGGACAGACACAACTTTGAAGGACCTCTGAGACCAATGTTAACTTAAATTTCATAAAGCTTTTAATTTCTTTTAATACTTCCACCACACCATTTTTCCTTTGTTATTTCTTTTTATTACTGTACAGCTGTACAGTGCAACTTTTACATCCAAGTGTAACAAGAAACATGTCAGAAAAAAACACCCTCCTACACTAGAATAATGTTGCATGAATTAATAGTGCATTGTTGGCCCAACTTCTTACAATGGAATTAGTTGAGTGTAACAGATAACACTGTGTACTTGAAAACTTTGAAGACAGACAATTAATGAACAAATAGATTAAAATTCAGCCAGCAATGTACCTTCACTGAGATGCAATCACATGATTTTATAAACCATGTTTTTTCTGCGTAAATATTTAGGGCAGATGACCCTTTTACCGTACTCCAACTGCACCTTTCCCCACACTCTCTCTCTCATTTATACTCAGTACACAATCTTGCTCCTACTGATCTTCATGCCTCTTCTCTCCAGTGCATCCATCTACCTTTATCGCACCCTGCTCCCTACTCTCACTGCTGATCACCTGCAAACATCATATTCCATGGGGACTCTTGTCTAACCTCGTCTGCCAAAATGTCCTTCACCACTGCAAACAGGAAAGGGTTAAGATCCGATTCCTGGTGAGGTCTCACCCACCACCTTAAACCAGTCGGTTGTACCTAGGACACGCCACACCACTGTAACGCTGTCCTTGTACCCATCTTGCACCACCTTCACATACTTCTCTGCCACTCCTGACTTCCTCATGCAATACCAAGGTTCATCTCTGGGCACCCTGTCATAAGCTTTCTCTTCATCTACTGTACGAATTCAAGCAACTCTTTCTCGGCTTCTCTGTACTTCTCCATCAGCCACTAGCTTCCACTACTTTTTCCCATAACTTGGTGTCACTCTTCAGCTCAGCTCTACACATCTCCCTTGTTCTTACAAACAGGAATTATAACATTCTTTTTACTTAACATAGTTTCTACGATCTTGTTAAACAATCTAGCAAGAAACTCCACTCCATCTTTCCTAAACACTTCCATGCCGCCACTGGAATGTCATCCGGACAAACTGCTGTTCCACACTTTATCCTCTTCAGAGTTGTCCTCACTTCATCCTTACTAATTCCCTATACTTCCTAATTCCCTACCACCACATCATCCAACCATCTCTTTCTCTCATTTTCTCCATTCATTAGCTCCACAAAATGTTCCCTCCACTAGTACTATAGTTTTATCAGCTATTTTCAATTTTAGTCTTAGTCCCGTGATAAATGTCCCTGTTAGTTTTTATCATATTTAGTCAATCCGATTTTTGTTTAGTCAAGTTTTTAAACTAAATCCTAGTTTAGTTTTAGTCAATGGAATCTTTAGTCTAAGGTCTAATCTAGACAAAAAAAAAATTTTTTCACCAAATAATTATCTTACCATTTAAAATGTATCTTTTTATCTGATGTTTTCAGCTAATTATATTTATTTTTAACCATCACAACAACTGCTGCATGTCCAGATTTTTTTTTTAACTACAAAACATACAAAGTACCTATACCTATACAAGGTATAGACAATACTGTTTTTTATCTGTTTTTATTTATTTATATATATACAATGAATTAATATCGCATTGCAGTAGACTGTGATGAAAACAGACAGATTTTTTATTTAAACCACATTTTGTCTTTTTTCATCAACCATATTGCATGCTGATTTCATCACTTTTACTGTTTATTGATATCCGTGAAATCCCGTTTTCTGAGTCACAGGAAAAAGGTTGTCAACAAATATTTTTCATCATTATTTCGTTGATGAAATTAACACTACCCTCCACCTTCTGAAAACACTCTCTTCACTTGTCAGTACATTTCCATGCTGTGTTTACCTTATTTGTAAGAAACTCCAAACTGAGGAGATACCAGGTTGATTTAACATAAACATTAATACAGACAGACAGTGGCTAACACTTAACACCCTGTTGAAAGTAATTAACTGTTCACTCAGTAGTGGGTATGTCCCCAAATCCTTTAAATTAGCCGTTATTAAACCGCTAATCAAGAGACCTGACCTTGACCCCTGTCAGCTTTCTAATTACAGGCCGATATCAAACCTTCCCTTTATCTCCAAGATTCTGGAAAAGGTAGTATCACAGCAGCTATGTTCACATCTACACAGAAATAGCATAAATGAACTGTATCAGTCAGGATTTAGGCCTCATCACAGCACAGAGACAGCACTTGTTAAAGTATTAAACGACCTCCTATGGGCCTCTGATCAGGGTTGCGTCACTATACTTGTGTTACTGGACCTCAGTGCAGCTTTTGACACCATTGATCATAGTATTCTCCTTCACAGATTAGAAAAGGTAGTAGGAATTAAGGGAACTGCCCTCTTGTGGCTCAGATCCTATTTGACTGATCGTTATCAGTTTATAGATTTAGATGGTGACCATTCCTCATGTTCTCAAGTGGAGTTTGGTGTTCCACAGGGCTCAGTTTTAGGCCCACTGCTTTTTTCCCTTTACATGCTTCCTCTGGGCAACATAATTCGTAAACATGGTATTAGTTTTCATTGTTATGCTGATGACACACAATTATATGTCTCAGCAAAACCAGATGAGAAAAACCAGTTTGCTAAAATTGAGCAGTGTGTGCAGGACATACGAGATTGGATATTAATTAATTTTCTTCTGCTTAATCCTGATAAGACAGAAGTTCTGGTCATAGGACCACACAAGTAGCTAGAAGTAAGCTTTCTGATCACACTGTAACTTTAGGGCGTTTTCACACTGTGGTCCCGGATCCGTTTCCGAGTACACTTGGCCCCGGGACCAGTTGATTTTTGTCTGTGAGAACGTAATCGTTCCGAATCGTTCCGCGCTCGGGAACGAATCCCTGGACCGATTGCAGAGGTGGTTTCGGGAACGATTCATACATTCCTGAGAACGGAAGGCGGGACATAAGTACACGCTCGTGCTCAAAAGAGGAAGTGACGTAATTCCAGTTCGACTCTGTACACAAACAAACGTGGCTACTGAAGAATCTCTGTGAAGTAATTTGCTAGAAATTTAGACAGACAAAAATATCCGGAGATAATCGGACACTACACATAAAAACTACGATATTTACGGAAGTATACGTAAGTATTTAGACGCGCGCGCGTGCGTACAGCAGCACTGAGCAATGCCGTGCAGAGTTAAACAAACTTCGGCTCGTGCAGCACACAGCGCGCGCTGCGATACTGAAGTGAGGAAAAGATAAACGATAGGATAAAAACCATCCAGTGTGATCGAGTCGGAACTCCTCTGACCCACAACATCATCTACCTTCATCATCGGAACCGGACAGCGTGGAGCCTGGTCCAGCAGAGAGCCTGCGCGTGAGTGGTGAGTTCATATTAAATACTATTAACTCCTGTTACTAACACTGTTACAGAGAGTCTCATATCATCACCACATCTCCAGGTAATTGTCTGTGGATCTCGTGGTGACATTTAAATGCATATAATAAGATCTACAGGATGATCCTTTAACGTTAGCTCACAGTAAAGTTCACTTGGAATGTTCCTCATGTCTGCTCACTTTAAGGCCTCAGATCATTTCACTGTTCAGAAGAGCAGAATGTGATGAACTCAAGTGTTGTGCTTATGTAGCTATTAGAGTTACAGATACTTTACTCATATTTTATGTAGAACCTTCATGTATATTCTCCAACACATCTCAGAGACACTTATAAACACTGAGACGCTGATGAGCCACATAAGCTCCACCCACAGTTTCAGGTCATCTGTGATTGCTGTGACAAAATGTAAATGTTGGAAAAATTTAATTTGTACAAGCTGTTATGGTTGCAACTTTCCGCTAATTTCTTGCCTTTATACTTTCTTGCAGACAGGCACTGGAGGAAACACAGACTGAGACCTCTGACAGTAGCACAAGACCAGCTAACAACAGAAGAAAGTGACAAAACCTGACGTGCAAGAGCAGGAGACTCCTAATGCCTGTATGAAATCTTAAATTTAGATGGAGAAGCGCTGACTACAGATACAGAGGAAGGAACAGCAAGAGATCGAATAGGACGTTGATGCAGACGACGGACCAAAATATGCTACATTTTAATGTTTAGATTTTTTGTCCTATTTGACAGCTACTTTTGTTACAAAATTTACTTTTATTATATTTTTATTTAATAATGTTTAATAAAACATTTTGCACTTTATCCAGTACCCTGTCTCTATTCCAAATCCCCCACACTCATCTTGGATTTTACAGTATACATTTATTTTTACATTTACAAAAATACAATATAAACACATGGCACACAAAACATGTTAAACACTAAACATTGATGCATGATGAGGTTTTAAATTAAGTTTCAGCACCTCAGCTAAGTTTGGGAATCTACACATGGCAAGGTAAGAAAAAAAGAGCACAAGCATCTCTCTTGTAGGACATCTCTCTTGTAGGACTCTCTTGTTGGCAGGATGTCCTTGTGACCAGGAGAGACCAGGAATGGAAACTAAATACTCCTATTAAGAAGACATCTTAATAGGAGTATTTAGTTTCCATTCCTGGTCTCTCCTGGTCACAAGGACATCCTGCCATCACACACCACCCCTCTCTCGAACCCAGATGATCCTGAAGAGAACAGAAAAATGCATGATTTAGATATTTATCATTTATTATATGTATCTATGCTATTTGTTGAACTTTATTCTAGCAGACATTATATTTATTTGTAGCATTTATTCATTGTTTACATCTGTGATTTATTTACAGTGTACATAAACACTATTTTATGATAAAAAGTAAATTTTTAAAATGTGCTATGACTAAAGAAAGTAATGTTTAATGATCACTTTATTTCTATTTGACTGTAAATCAGAAGAGAATGTGGACACACCTGATTCCTCACCTTACAGAGTAGAGATGTAAAGTCATTCCTCAGTGCCTCGTGCTGTGTCCGTGCAGCGCGCGCTCATTTCACCCTCTGAGTCGCGCGATAGATGTGTCAGTAGGCACGTTGTTTACAGTGCCGTTGTTTTTGTCATAAAAATAAAAACATCCACACGGAGCATTAACAGGTGTCTCACAGTTCATGACCCGAGTTGCATTTCTTCTTCTTTCTTAGTTTTTTTCCCGCGAAAAACAAACCAACTGCCTCTCTACCGCCACCTACTGTTTCCGGTTGTGTAAATACGCAAGTGTCCCCGGGATCACAATCGCTATTACAGTGTGAACGCAGACCTGCGGGGGGATTGGGGAGGGGGAGAAATCGTGCTCGGGTACAGAACGGAACAGATCGTTACCAGTGTGAAAACGCCCTTAGATGGCCTTTCTGTTCCATCAAATGCAACAGTTAAAGACCTCGGTGTGATTATAGATTCCAGCCTTTCGTTTGAAGCTCATGTAGATAATATTACCAGGATAGCTTTCTTTCACCTTAGAAATATTGCCAAGATAAGAAACATATTGTCACTAAATGATGCAGAAAAACTAGTTCATGCTTTTATCACCTCTGGGTTGGACTATTGTAACACCTTACTGTCTGGTTGTTCAACTAGGTGTATAAACAAGCTTCAGTTAGTACAGAATGCAGCAGCGAGAGTCCTCACTAGAACCAGAAGATACGAGCACATCACCCCTATCATATCCACACTGCATTGGCTCCCTGTGAAATTTCGCATTGATTTTAAAATACTACTTTTGACATTTAAAGCCCTAAATGGTCTCGCGCCACAGTATTTGAGTGAGCCACTAGTGTCTTACGATCCGCCACGCCTACTTCGATCAAAGAATGCAGGCTGCCTGTCAGTACCACGTATTATTAAAACTACAGCAGGGGGCAGAGCTTTTTCTTACAAAGCCCCAAAGTTATGGAATAGTCTTCCTGTTAATGTTCGGGACTCAGACACAGTCTCAGTGTTTAAGTCTAGGCTAAAAACCTATTTATTTAGCCAAGCATTTTTGTAAATAGATTAACCTTAGGTAAAGGAGCAGATCTGGGGGACTCATGGACGTAGAGTATTCTGGTGAACTGGTATGTTTAGATGCTGTCCTCCCCACTCTCATTGATCACTCAGGTTTGTTGACGGTGAGGTGATTGGTTGCTTTACATCTCACATCCCTCATGTCTGTGTTTCCTTCTGGCTCTCCCTTTTAGTTATGCTGTTATAGTTAGTCCTGCCGGAGTCCCTGCTTGCACTTTGCACTAATATACATTCACCTTATACATGTTGACTGTGACCATACCTAACTGCCATCTCTCCTTATTTTCTGTTCTTTCCTCTTCTGCTCTCTCCTCTCTCTCTCTCTTTTCCCTCTCCTTGTCTCTCTGTCGAGCTATACATGTCGCTCCTGAGTTGCCAGTGATCGAGACCCCTCTGTCCTCTGGACCCGTCTAACCCGTCCTGGAGTCCTGTTTCTGGTTGGAGATCTCGTCACATGGATGCCCCGTGTGGTCTGCCTGGATTCGTGTGGTGGCTGGGGATGGTTTCCACGAAAACGTCCTGTCCTCGATTGAGGCTGACAGCTGTTCTCTGGGGACCTGTGACTTCAGTTGTTCGATAGCTCAGGACTGGAATCTACTACAGTCTACCTGAGCCTCCGGGAACAAACTGGACTCCTTTTAATTTAAATTTGAACACATCTCCTGTTATACTGAACTTCCAGTCTTACACATTATTATGCTGATCAATCCCTGCTATCCGTTATCACCCAGATGAGGATGGGTTCCCTGTTGAGTCTGGTTCCTCTCAAGGTTTCTTCCTATTACCATCTCAGGGAGTTTTTCCTTGCCACCGTCGCCCTCGGCTTGCTCATCAGGGACAATCTTATCATTTTGATTCATACACATTGCATACAAACTTACTTCTTTTGATTATGTAAAGCTGTTTTGCGACAATGTCAATTGTTAAAAGCGCTATATAAATAAATTGACTTGACTTATATTACAGTTCAATATTGATATAAAACAATACATTGAATTACAGATGAGTTAAATCAACCTAAGGCTTTTTTAATTTTGTTTGGCCAGTAATTTCTCTAGAAATTGAATTAATCTTAATAAGCTGTGCAACTTGTTACTAAACATTTTTATGTTGAGGTGCCTTGTTTTTTAGGGTGTAAAAACTTATAAACTCAATCAAGTGAAGCTAATCACCTTCTCAATGGCACACAAAGACATTTGACTCTCAATTGTACTCAGCTGTGGTCATTTAGATTAGCTAAGCATGAAAAGCTGGAGCATTTCATTCCCTGATACTGCACCTGAAGCTATGATCATCAACGATGGGTGGCAAGGCACTGTCAAATGATCTCCGGGATAAAGTTGTGCACAGACACAAGTCAGAAGATAGATACAAAAAAGTCCAAAGGTTTTATCAATGCCTAGAAGCACAGTGAAGGCTTTTATTAAGTGGCTGGTATTTGGTACAACGCAGACCCTTCCAGGATCAGGACTTCAGGAAGTCAGCCAGGAGGAAACTGGTCATTGTGTGATACAATATCTCAAATTCTCCACACACGTATGTGTCTTTTATGAGAGAGTTGCAAGAAAAAAGCCTTCGTGACTGAGCTTTTCAAAAATGCACTTTGAAGATTCTGAGGCCACATGGAAAAAGCGTGTTATAGTGATCAGATGAGATTTAAAATTTTATGATCTCCACAACACCAAACAATATTAATGGTGGAAATCAAATACAGCTTACCACCCAAATAACACCTTTCCTACAGTATGCATTCCTTCCCAAGCATGATGGTGGTAATATCTCTTACAATCTTGAGAAAAGTCTGCTGCCTTCTGCCAGATACTGTAGTTGTCAATGGGAAAAAAAGGTTTCTTTCAACATGACAATGACTAAAGACACACAGCAACACTGACCACACAGGGGTTGAAGACCTAAACCTCATTTTCTGTGGAATGACTAGAAAACTGCAATCCACAAAGGTCGGCATCAAAACTAACTCAACTTGAGCAGTCTTGCAGAGAAGAGAGTCCAAAGCCATTGAAAAAGTGATTAGCTTCACCTGATGCAGTAAAAAAAAAAAAAAACTTTGACATGTTGGTTGGTTCTTTTACTTAAATATTAAAGGATGCAGTGAGTTAATACAGCTGGATAAGACAAAAACTGCATCTGTCTTCATTTCAGACTGCAAAGCAACATACAGTAATGTGATTATTTTAAGGAAGTGTTTTTTTCCCTATAACATATGTATGCTAGTGGTTTTACACCAAATCTCAGCAGAAGAGGTCCATAAAAGTCATGTGACTTCAAACTTACCAAGTAGGTTCAGATTCAGATTCAATTTTATTTGTATAGCGCTTTTAACAATTGACATTGTCGCAAAGCAGCTTTACACAATCAAAAGAAGTCAAAAGAACTAAGTTTGTAGGGCAAACAGATAAAGCATAGCTTATTTTGAAAAATCTGGCTTCAATAAGGTCTTAACCAGTAGATGTACCTTGCCAATGGGTTCAGTGTTTGTAGAATCAGAGGAGAAGTAGATGTATGTTGTTCTGTTATAATCCAGTGTTGCTGTACTGACCAGCTCAAAAACTGCTGATCGTAGTCCGGTCTAAAAGAGAGAAAGTGTACATGAATAATTATTTGTAGAGAGTGGTGGAAAATATGGACATTGTTAAAGATATCAGCAATACATGGCATCCAATACCTGTTCAATCCATCCAGAGCTGACATCACCAGTGATGTTGTAGAATTTCGGTTGTGTTTTAAAGAGATTTGCAGCACATTTAAACACTCTGCACACAGCTATGGAGCAATTCTAAAATCCAGAGTTTACACATAACACAACTGAATTAATGATAAAAAAAATGTATTTTAAGGGAAACTTTTTGAGAAGACAAAATGTTAGGAGATTATACAACGGTTAAACAGATACTCACCACCTCAGTTTTTTTTTGCTGTGCAGCAACAAAATCACCAATTGTGGGTTCTACGTCTTTGTCTTTATCACAGCCTTGAATCTTAGAAACACGGCAACACATTACAGACCTGCTTGTCTTCACTCTTAGATTTTAAACTTTTTTAATGTAATTCATGCAAAATGATTTTATTTATATATATATATATATATATATATACAGCTATATATAATAAAACAGCTTGGTATATGACACAACAGGGGCCATATAAAACTTTAAAACAAACATCAAAAGCCTCCAACAAAGAGTTTGGAATACAGAGATTCATCACACAGCTGCGATATATTATACTATAACCGTATTATACCAAAGAATGCCAGTTAGAAGATTTTCCGGGAGCTCAAATCTCGGAAAACATTGGGGCATTTTTTTAAATAGACGCTATAGAGATGGATGATTTGAGCACACATGCATTCTTGCCTAAACAATGCTTGGAGCATTGAAATGATAATGTTCTATTATGAAAGTATTTTTCCAGTTATTTCTATGTTAAAAGTTTGATGTCTTTAAATGTATTTTTTAAAAATAATAATAATAAACGGATACAGATAGGCTATATAACAGCTCAATCTTTATACAAATAAAATTGTCCGCTAGCGAACTTGATCGTCTGTCTAAACAATATTTAACCAATGTTGTTTTTTCATTAACTCATTATTGTACAGTAAATGTCAGTAGCTCTGGTTCTGATCTTTCATGTTTGTTGTATAAAGTACTCAAATGTGGAAATTACACTGTATCTATTACTGTAATTATCACTGTAGTATTTCTTCGATACAACATATCGTTATGACTTTATGTCTTAAGCTCTAAATATATTTTAAAACTGCGGCGAATGAAAATGTCACTGTGCGCCACCTAGCAGCCATTTCACGAATGACTTTGAAATGCAACTGATTTATTTTGTCTGCTGTCATTTTGTCATGGTGGTAAGCATGTAATAGGCATTCCCACTGACTACCTACTGTAGTAGCCACTATAGAAGCTTCTGGAGGAAGTGTTATGATGCTGAGTCGTGACCTTGCTCAGGTAAAGACTCAGCAATGTTATGTTGCAATAAAATGAATTCAGCTGGCAACAAGAATGTACTGAATGCGCAGGTTTTCTTTCCTGATGGAACGGACATATTCCAGCACTCAAATCTAAAGTCAGTCAAATTAAATATTAGAGTGTGCCAACTTTGCAACCTAACCTTTAGCACCCATTGAATGTTTGGTGTATGGTTTACAGTTGTTTGGTCTGGGCTTTTTGATAATTTCTTCAAAACTTGTATCGGTCTCCTAAACCTTATACCCCTATTCCACTGAGCCGAATTTGCTACTCGATCTAAAGTGATGTAAATTCGTTATATGACCTCTGGAGAGCTCGGTAGAGGATGGCAACGGCTCCTTACAGCCTCTTTTGGGCCGGGTCTTTATCACCTCCTAACCTGTTTGGCAGCATTCTACAGCCTTTTGGCCTCTGATTAAATGTAGATGAAAGTAATGACAAAATTAATAATCTGATATTTTAAGAAAAATAGTGCCCCTAATTCTTTATATTCTAGGAGGAAAGAGAAAATTACAAAATCGGCACTGAGATTAATCATACACACAACAGTGCATCACTATTTATACTGACAACAGAGGCTAACACACTTGATTAAAAGAGAATGCAACAAAACACACGCAACATTATGTGTACGGGACGATATGCAATCGCTACTCACATCAATAACACCTCAGTAAAAGTCTGTAGCATAATTTTAATTTGGCTTCATGTTGATAACGGTGGTACAGTTTCATTATTAATTATTTAGAGCTTGGTTGAACATTGTGAACGTCTCACTATTGAAACGTTATCATGATGCCAACACTTTGTTATTGCTTCGTGTCAAAATGTGCTATAGAGTCATTTTCATGTCCTTACGAATTTAATTAAATCGTTAAGGGCTCTATGTGGGGTCGCTACGCTTGAAAACTGAACTGAAATGGTACTGACTACAACAACTTCTAAGCCAATTTCAAATCGGGAGATGTCTGAAGAGGTCGGTAGCAAATTCATCTCAGTGGAACAGGGATATTAGTGACAGCATGCTAAGCACAAAAAAAGTGAACAGGTGTACACTAACACAGGAAATGAGTGGAATAACAAAAGAACTAGTTAAATAAAGTAAATTCAGTAAGAAGTAAATTCACCATGGTGGATGTGACATTTTGTAATAATAACAACTAAATTGTCAAAGATGTACAGTAAAAAAAACTAAAATAGTAATAATAATCGCATGTACCTGCAAGTTGTTATTAGCCCAGATGTCTTTATCTCCTAATTTTATGGGTACTCTGATGAAAATGTCAACGTTCAAATCTCTGAGGTCATTCTCCACCTGAGAGGAAGTGAAAATGTATTAAACACACTTTGCTTTGACAAATGAAAAAAAGGAATAAATCTTTCTTTTTTTTCTTTTTATACCTTGAATATTTGCTGGATTGGCTTTTTAAGGTCATTTTTCCCTGCAGTAAAGTTAATGTGGATGGTGGAATTCTCATCCCTTGACATTAAATTGCATAAAGTAAGATGTTACTCACAGATCATTAATTATTCTGACATTATTATAATAGTTGGCCATTTTTTGACAGATGTATACAACAGTATGGCAGACTTTGTACTTATAATTATAAGTATTTATTTGAAATATAAATCATCAGAAATGACTAACCTGATCAGTGCAACGTAGATGGCATATTTAACATCAATGCTTTTGCTTTTGAATAGGTCACTCTGAGGTGAGTGTTGGTCATTTTCACTGTAAAGATTGAGATTTTTGTATCAGTAAGCATCCTTTTCTCATTTCTTTTTTTTATTTTTTTTATAAATGTTGTTTCCTACCTAGGTGTTTGGTTTTGTGCATTTTTGATTTATACTTTATAAATTGCAATTAAATCAACGCAACTTCCTGATCTGGTGATCTCCGCCCCCGCACAACGTCCTGCGTCACCTGAATTCTAGTACATCGCACACACCCACGTCACACACAGCTACACCGCATTTCACTGATTCACACACACACATATAAGCACCACTCTTTCACCAGCCTCTCGTCCGAGATTGATCACGCAAACTCTTGTGCTAAAGACGATTTTCAAAGATAAGACTATATATATGTTTCCGAAAAAACTGTTGATATATTTCCTTGTTTCCAAAAAAGACTGTTTAAATGTTTTCTGTGCAACTCCGAGGTGCTGTATCCCTGTAATCTTAAGTTTCTCGGCTACCCCCACCTGAGTACCCCACCTCGGCTACTCAGACCACATCTCTGTTATGCTAATTCCAGCATACAGACCACTCGTCAGGCGTTTAAAACCGGTTCCAGCAGGAGCCATCTCTGCACTTCAGGACTGTTTCGAGAACACTCACTGGAACATGTTTAGGGAGGCTGCGACTTACAGCGACTTCACTGACTTGGAGGAGTACACATCATCAGTGACCAGCTACCTCAACAAATGCACCGATAACGTCACTGTCTCCAAGAACATCATCTCACGATCCAACCAGAAACCGTGGATTACTGCGGACGTGCACTTCTGAAGACGAGAGACTCTGCCTTCAGAGCAGGGGACAAAGAGGCCCTAAGAACAGCAAGGGCCAAACTGTCCCGGGCCATCAGAGAGGCGAAGCGTGCACACGCCCAGAGAATCCACAACCACTTCAGAGACAGCGGTGACACACGGCGCATGCGGCAGGGCATACATGCAATCACCAACTACAGGACTTCATCACCTGTCTGTGACAGTGAAGGCTCCCTTCCGAATGCGCTGAACAGCTTCTACGCACGGTTCGACTTACAGAACGACGTGATGGCGAGGAAGACCACCCCTCCTCCGAACGACCAGGTGCTGTGTCTCAACACGGCTGAAGTAAGGAAAACTCTGCAAAGAGTCAATCCTCGTAAAGCTGCTGGACCAGACAACATCCCAGGCAGAGTGCTCAGAGAATGTGCAGAACAGCTGGCAGATGTTCTCACAGACATATTCAACATCTCTCTGAGCAGCGCCAGTAGGTCCCACATGCTTCAAGTCTACCACCATCGTCCCCATGCCAAAGAAGTCTACTGTGTCCTGTCTCAACGACTATCGCCCTGTTGCACTCACACCCATCATCATAAAGTGCTTCGAGCCACTCGTTATGAGACATATCAAGACCCTGCTGCCTCCCTCACTGGAACCCCTGCAGTTCGCGTTTCGTTCAAACTGTTCGACGGACGACGCCATCTCCACCACACTCCACCTGGCACTGACACACCTGGACAAGAAGGACACTTACGTCAGAATGCTGTACATAGGTTTCAGTTCAGCATTCAATACAATCATCCCCCAACACCTGATTGGGAAGCTGAGCCTGTTGGGCCAGAACACCTCCCTCTGTAACTGGATCCTGGACTTCCTGACCGAAAGACCTCAGGCAGTGCGGATCGGGAACTATACCTCCAGCACCACCACACTGAGTACTGGGGCCCCCCAGGGCTGCGTGCTCAGTCCCCTGCTGTTCACACTGCTGACTCATGATTGTGTAGCATCACACAGCTCCAAACATATCATCAAGTTCGCCGATGACACGACCGTGGTGGGTGTCATCAGCAAGAATGACGAGTCGGCATACAGAGAGGAAGTGCAGAGGCTGGTGTACAGACAACAACCTGGCTCTGAATGTCAATAAGACAAAAGATATGATTGTCGACTTCAGGAGGACACGGAGCGATCACTCTCCGCTCAGCATCGACGTCTCTTCTGTGGAGATCGTCAAGAGCACAAAATTCCTGGGTGTCCACCTGGGGCAGAACCTCACCTGGTCCCTCAACACCAGCTCTCTGCAAAAGAAAGCCCAACAACGTCTTTTCTTCCTGAGAAGGCTGAGAAAGGCACAGCTTCCACCACCAATCCTCACCACCTTCTATAGAGGAACCATCGAGAGCATCCTGAGCAGCTGCATCACTGTCTGGTTTGGGAATTGTACCATATCAGACCGCAAGTCCCTACAGCGGATAGTGAGGACAGCTGAGAAGATCATCGGGGTCTCTCTCCCCTCTATCGAAGACATCTACACCACACGCTCCATCCGCAAAGCCACCAGCATTGTGGTTGACCGGATACACCCTTCACACACACTCTTCACCCTGCTGCCATCTGGAAAAAGGTACCGAAGCATTCGGACACTCACATCCAGACTATGGAACAGTTTTTACCCACAAGCCATCCGTCTCCTCAACACAAAGAGACTGGACTGATAAACACGCACACACAAACAAATCACTAAAACAGACGAACTAAATAACATTCGGACTGAACTGATAAACACACACATGCACAATCACACTGATCTACAACCACCTTAATCTGTTTATACCCACCTATCTGAACTGCTCTTTGCAATATTTGCACAATAATTCATCTCACTTTGCTATTTGCACAAAATATACTTGAACACAATATTAATTGTTTACTTGCTGCTCTCTCCACTACCTCAACTCATACCTTATCACTAAAAGGGTATTTCTTTACTGTAACGTGTTACATTATGTTACGTTGTTATTTCTTGGTGTCATGTAGCTCTTCGTTTGCACATTTGCACATGCACTTTGTTGTCTGTTGTCTATTGTGTATTTTTTGTATAGAAATTGATAGTTTTTTTAGGTTAACTTAAAAAATGTAAAAATCTGCATTGTAAATTTATGTTGGGTTGTTAATTTATGTCGCCTGCATGTATGTAGCACCTTGGTCCTGGAGGAACGTTGTTTCGTTTCACTGTGTACTGAACTGTATATGGTTGAAATGACAATAAAAGCCTACTTGAACTTGAAACGACCTTTCTCCCTGTATGCCCAGCTCCGCGCTTCCGTGTGTTTCTTTGTCTCCCGTGCTCCCCTCTATTTCTACGCTCCATCTTATGCACTCCCGTTTTCCCTCCTGCCCTCTCTGCATTATTCCCTGTTTACTTATTAGTTTCTGTTTTGCTTTTAGTTTCCGTTTATTCCCACGTTTAATTTCCAGTGTTAAGTATCCAATTTTTGTTGAACCCAGTGTTTTGTTTTTCCCCAAATCTGTTAATGAATCACCTTGCCGGGTGCGAGTTCCGTTGGTACGCTACAGTGAATGAGAAGTCATATTAAAACATTTGTGGATTTTTCCAAATGTGCAAGTGCATATTACTGTTGTCATCACCCAGGGTCAGCAGTGGCAAGGACAGAAGTGACATTTTCATGTTCTAAACGTGTACAGCTGACAATCTGTTTGCTGGCCTCCACACCAAACACAGGCTGGAAATATTAGCATATTCATTTTTTCCTTCCACTATGATGGACTGTCTCACAAAGACATTTTTTTCTGGTCATGCAGAACAATATGTAGTCTGTGTGTCTTTAGTAGTTAACATATTTTTAATAAGTGCAGATGCAATGCATCATGTGGAATGTGTTTGCTAATTTAATATAAAAACATACCTGGAAGCAGATGCATTGAATGTCACCATCCTGTCAAAGTTACCATCTTTATTTATATTGTATGTAACATCAAAGACAGCCTGTAGAGGCAAAATTGGAAAGAAGAGATTACGTAATTCCAATTAAAGCAATTTCAGGTCAATTAGCCTATAGAGCAAACTATGTGAATCCATTGTGAATGTATTAAGTAACTCTGGAGACCTAGAGACTATCCTAGGGAAGGGGACAAGTTTTGGCACCCTAGATGGGGTGTCCTCTCATTGTGGGGCACAAGAACACATTTGTATGGGAAATTTCGAAACACCAATCAGCCTACCCAACATTTAATGACAACATAAGAGAAAACAAGAGCACCAAGAGTAAACTGACCAAGCACATGGAATACACAAACTCATTCAATCGAGGTGACAATGCTAACCACTAAGCCTCATTGGACATATTTTATTTTTATTAATTTTAATATTTCACCTGTGAATAATCAAAACCTACATAATTTTTTTATATTTGTTCTAGGCTTAAGTAAAGACCTATTTGTCCTCTTACTTTACAATACTTATAAATGAAGAAATAAAGTAACAACTCATTTGGACTCACCAAGCCATTCTTAAAGATGGGTTTACTGATATAACAAGTAGTCTCCCCCTCTTTAGCTTTGTCGTCACTGTCCACAGAAACACACTCAAGTCTGCCCTGCTCAAACAGAAAACAAGACAGACAGCTTTTCCATTTGCTCCTCAGATGCCAGTACAATCATTTAGAAACAAAATAAAATAAAATAACACATACAACACATGAATAACACATTGTAACAACTCCTGTTGATGGGGGATACATCATTAGTTAATAGCTTTTAAAGGGCATATAACCAGAGCGTTCATAGCACATTCAAAAATCTGCATACATACCTTCAATTATTAATGGATAATCATTATGAAATTTCATATGGCCTATAATGATATAAAGTTATATGAAGAGAAATTACTGAGTGCATGGAACTTTATAATGGTATGGTCACACAAATGTAAAACAAACAAAAAAAAACTCATACCCATTTTAGTGGGTATGAAACGTTGCAGTCTGCCAGCTGTTCTTGTGAGTGCTGAGCTATGTTATTTTAAAAAATTTTTATTTTTTATTTTACCCACTATGTAAGATTTGTATGCCTGGCTTTTGTTATTTTCTTGCATTTTGGCTCTATTTTTTTGGCCTTTTAAAGTGTTGTTTGACTTGGTTCGGATATTTGTATCTTTACTCTTCCCCTGTGAGCTCAGGGTCACAATCACAATGCTATTTTTTGCATGAACTAGAGGTGTCAGAGAACATACAACGGCAGAAACCATTATCCTCACGCAGTGTGAAAAATTATTATAAATCTATTATTCGGAATCAGTTTGATTGACTGGACACAAAGCAAACAATATAGAAAAATTGTTACATGGTGAGACATCTAGAGGTGACACATAATATCAGATGGGGTGCCACTCCTTCAATGTGGACATACAAGTTCATATACTCAGTTACTTTACGTAAATCTAGGGGCAATTTGCAGTAGCCAATACATGCAGCAGCATGATTTTGGTAGGTGCAAGGAAACAGAAAAATACAGACATGCAGAGATAATGCAGACTCCACACAGACATTAACCCAAGGTACAGTATCAGCATACTACCACAGATCTTAAGGGAATGGTGCCTCCATTGCTTAAGGCTTTGGGCTATTAATCAGAAGGCTCGGAGTTTAAATAGCAGGGCACTGCCAACCTGGCACTGACCTGAGTCCTTTACCTTCAAGTGCTTAATTGCATTCTGTCGTAATTACCAGTCCTGGAGGAAATCCATATGCACTCATATATTTTACGCAAAACTCCACATGAATAGTAATAGTAGTAAAGTTTAGGATCAAACTATTGAACCTGAAGCTGTGAGGCAGAAAGGCAAAGTTCCATCTAATACTTATTATGGTTTACTGGAGGACACTCATTATGGATATTCGGAATAACACAATTCTAAATGTGGTCCACAATGTAACATTTATACACTTGCCTGTTTAGTGGTGAATCTCCTGAAGGAAAGTCCAAATGGATATTTGAGAATTACTCGATTGTTATAGGAATTTTCCTCTCTGTTCTCTATGGACACAGTTACATTTATTTCCTGCATTATTCCAACTTGTATAACTGAGTGTCTAAAAAAGCAAACAAACAGAGAATAATGTTAAAACACTGACTTCTCAACACTCATCTGAGCATTTTCACAAATCAGCTTGCCCGTTTTTTTCTCCCAAGTCATCTTACCCAGAAAAGTTAAAATCCACTTTGAGATTATCAATGCAGATTTTATCAGTTCCACAGTCTATTTCAAAATCCAACTGTGGAAATAGTTAGAGTACATAGTAAAGAGTCACATGCATCATCAAATGTTTATATGATTTACATAAAGGGTTGATTAGGGGAAAAAGAAATTACAAATAAGCATAAATGACAATTATGGATAACGATTTTGATATGTTTATTAGCAATACAAAGATAAACATAATAATAATGCTGATTAAACTGCTACTGCTGTAATATGAGTGTATCATAGGTTCTCAGCACTTACATTATAATCAGAGGTGGTCTTTATGGACGGATGCAGAATCGGACGTAAATTGTTCAGTCTTCTACTAGGGAGACCCTCAAACGTATACACTAACTCATTCGATACTGGGTTTAGGGCATCATAGGGACAGGACTGTGAGGCAGAAGGAAACAAACGGCCACAGCACAGGAAAAAAATATTATCTTATTTATTGTTTTAAAAACAGGAGAGAAAGTCAAATAATGCATGGAATACATATTAGTGTTCATTCATGTGTTCTCATTCTACTGTATCTTGTATATAGTTACTGTAAATGTCTCCTCATACACACACTTAAGGATCTTACACAACATAGGATGCAACTCGTACTCGTGGGTAGTAAAATTATTCATATATGAAACATTTAGCATTAAATATGTGCTGAAAATAAATTTAAATGATTTAAGACCATTCTAAATACCTCTATAAAAAACTCATGCTGATTGCACTTCTGCTGCAGCGACAAAGACATTGTGCCATATAGAACACGTTGTTTCGGTGTAAAGTATGCTCGGTAGGCTTGTCGTTTGGCATCAAGTTTTAATGTATAATTTATATTTGCAGACAAGTCTAAAGAAACAGAAACACCAGTCATAAGCTTTCAGAGGGAAAAGATTTTACTTCTATTTTGTCAGCAATGCTGACTGTTATGCATTTAAAAATGTAGAAATATACAGAAACCTGTTATCCCAGGATTTAAGGCACTCATAGTAAAACACAGTCGTATTGTGTTTTGTAAAGGCCTTGTGCAGTCAGTGTCTCTGGTGGGGATTTTGGAATGTGTGTAAGTTACTGTGATCACCAAACTCACAATGGGCCTAGATCTGAACAGAACACAAAACACAACATACAGTGTAAATATTACTAATAAGCTGTAATTGAAATGTAGCTAAGATTATCAGCATTTTCACCTTTTTTTCAACAAAAAAATTTAAATTGGAAAAAAAAATAAAAAATTTCCACAAAAAAGTTTAAATTTACTTGATTGGGACTTCACTGTATGCGATAAATCCACACCAAAACAATTGTACCACATTTAAAAATTGACTATCTTATTTCACATTTTGTGCACAATTTGTGTAAATTATCCTCTAATTCTGTTTCTGTTGTCACTGTCTCACCACAATAATATGGCAGTGAAAGCTGCAGCACCTGACAAACTCACATCAGCATAACACATATTACCATTTTAAACCTGAAACACCAGACCTTAGAATGATGACTGCTCCTTTGGAACCGACAGCAAGATCTGGCAGCGTGTCTTCACTATGGTCCAGAGCAGACTGACTCAGAGAAAAACCAAAATATTTCAGGCCACTGCGTACAGACAAACCTCTGATTCTCTGTCAGTAAAGAAACACAGAACAAAATTTATATAGTAAAAGTAGCAGAGAGAGAGAAACTGATTGTGAGATCTTCAAAATAAACATGAATTGCTATTGACTGTTACGTCATTACCATTTAACCTAATTTGTATTTGTTTGAATGTTGGTATCCTTCACTTGATCTGCTAAATGCAGATAATTATGAAGTTAGAAATGTATAATGTGATGTAATGAGTAATGTAATGAGAAGCATAAATTCACACATGTTGTATTTGTAGAACTAACATTATGTGAAATGTCTCTTGGACATTTATCAAGATCAAGCAAACAACTTAATCATAATATAAAGCTTTACACTTGTTTCTCTCTAACCTGTGAGAAGGTGGGGCTAATGTCTTGTTTTCTTCCATTAAAGATGTAGATGCTGCCCTGGCCATTCTCCTCTAGAGGTGCTCCTATTACTACATCTCTCCGGCTGTCCCCATCTAGATCAGCAGGACTGGCCAGCGTCATGCCAAACCTTCCACTTTGTCCTGGAATTCCTTTTAGTGTCTGTTCGAGTTGTACCTGTAACGTATGTGCAGAAAAATCCTTGCATGTTGCTAACACATTCAATAACAGGCCTTTTTTTTAGAAATAAAAAAGACATTAACATAGCACCAGGGTGTATTCATTTAGGATGTTGTGTAGTTAACAGGCTGAGGTGTTGCACGACATGATTTTGGGATGAGGGGAGAAGCCTAAACAGCCTATGGCTCAGAAAATGTTCACCATGACAGGGAAGAGAGGTTATAGTCATAGCCATTCATTTTAGTGGCCAAAATGTGAGGCACATTTTTCAAACCCATTTCAGGAGGTTCTGGCTCTGTTATGTGGCAATGACGTTTCATAAAAGTGCTATATGAATAAAACTGAATTGAATTGAATAACCCCCAGGCTGTAAAACAGACATTTTATAGTATAGCATAGTACAGTACTTTCAAAGGTGAAAAAAAATGAATGTTCAAAAGAAATAAATCAAACTAATAACAGCAATCAAAACCAACCAAACAAACAAGCATATACAGAAAATACAAAAAGCCTACAGAAAGCACCCTTTCTATATAATTGATAGCTCTGTATAGAGGTGAGTTACTTTAGGACTGTTGTGTTTTCTCTTTACCTGGGATCCAGATGTGGTAAAGGTGTAGATGAAGACTTTTCCTTCTTGATCCCCCTCATTATGAAGTGGAGCAGAAACAAGTAGAAGGTCTGCAGAATTGTCCGAATTCAAGTCCACCACACATAACTCAGCACCATAATAGGCACCAATTTGAGGCTGAAAAAAGTGATTACTAGGTTTGAATGTCATCTGAACCTTGAAAATCTAAAACCATTCACATCTCTAGGTCTACATATTATGAGTTGTGCACAGTCACTACTTAAAACAGTACAAATATGAGCTGTTTATATTGATTTTTTTATTTGTACATAAGCTTTAACTTAATTTAAAAATCACCTCAGGAGGCTCTACATGTCTCTTGACAATTCCATTTTCGGATATGATCACTTTCCCCATGTGATTATCTCTTGGAGCTCCCTGAATGATGAAGTAGCGCCTGGATCTTTTTGCGACTGTCATGGAATAACCTGTGAATACAGGACAAGCAATCAGGAGTTTTTCTTTCGTTTATGTTACATTTTTGCATACAGATTGAGCTCTGGATTATATTAGAGCACTATATACAGTACAGACCAAAAGTTTGGGCACACCTTCTCATTCAAAGAGACTGAATCTGTATTATGGCAAGAAAAAAGCAGCTAAGTAAAGAAAAACGAGTGGCCATCATTACTTTAAGAAATGAAGGTCAGTCAGTCGGAAAAATTGGGAAAACTTTGAAAGTGTCCCCAAGTGCAGTCACAAAAAGCATCAAGCGCTACAAAGAAACTGGCTGACATGCCGACCGCCCCAGGAAAGGAAGACCGAGAGTCAACTCTGCTGCGGAGAAGTTCATCCGAGTCACCAGCTTCAGAAATGGCAGGTTAACAGCAGCTCAGATCAGAGAGCAGGTCAATGCCACACAGAGTTCTAGCAGCAGACACATCTCTAGAACAACTGTTAAGAGGAGACTGTGTGAATCAGGCCTTCATGCTAGAATATCTGCTGGAAACCACTGCTAAGGACAGGCAACAAGCAGAAGAGACGCATTTGGGCTAAAGAACACAATAAAGAACACAATAAAGAAAACTCTTGGAATGAGAAGGTGTGTCCAAACTTTTGGTCTGTACTGTAGAAATATAAACCTTATATACAGTAGCAAGAATGATGAATGATCATTATCGTGTGTTATTTGCTAATAACAAATAAAAACTTATTTTAGCTTTTCAGAACACTAAGTAAGTTACACACACCTATGTTTTTACTTTTTATTTTCTTGCATGTTTATCTAAAAACAAACAAGGCAAACAACAAACTAACTAAATCCTAGAAGCGGCAAGTACTGCACAAACTTTAATTTAAAAAGTTCTCTATAAATCAAGGAAGTGACTCCCGTGTAAGGAGGATTTTTTTATTTATTTATTTATTGGCAAAACCTATGCCAAGTTGTTGTGTGAATCAAATGGTCCGCTGCCCGATGGGAGCAGCCAAAAGACTAACAACATTGGTTACATAGTTTGTCAAAAAAAAAGATAATTACCTTGTTAGAACATTCTTTAATTAATGACTATTTCCCACAACCTTTCACAACTAAGGCAGTACATAAAGACATTTGTATATTAACAAATAACCCACCTGTTCGTCATTCACTAAGTACTCAATTATTTACAGCTTGTGTGCAATTCTACTCCAAAAAGACTGAGGCTGATCATTTCTAAACCATCTTTTCAAGCGGATAGACTTAGATTGAAATATTCCCCTTGAGTTGGTTTTAGTTACGAGGGTGTTTGTGGTTTAAGGTGCAATAGTGTTTTGTGTCCACTTCTCAATATCACCCTCTTAGATTTGAACCTCAGCTTGGGTGACTGTATGGGGTTGTACATTGCTTAATAGTGTTGTAGCTGTACGTAAACAAAGGATGCATTGTAAACAATTCATTCAAATTAACTCAGTGAACTTTTGGTGTTGATTTTGCCTTATACCAATGTTATGTACATGGAAAACGTTCATTGAACTTACTTGATAGAAATGTAAATTATTTCCACACAAATCTTGATCTTGAAGATCCTGAACTTATGTAACAGCAGTGCTGTCCACTACACCATCATGCCAGGTATGATTTAGTCAGAGTTAAATCAAGTTAAGGTAAATACATTCCCATTTGTTCTATGTATAATGACTCTTATAATAATGATATTACAATAATGACTATTTATAAATAAAAAAAACTAAGTTGATGTATCGCTTAAAATAAACAGATTATTTTATTATAAACTGAGTGAAGTCAACAAAGAACTACTGTATGTCACGTGATGGGTTGCGAGGCATAAATGCAGAGAGTCCAGGTAACGGAACTATGTTTTTATTAATGATAAAAAAGGGAAATTAAACAAACAAATATACTTTATATGAAAACTAAACCAAAACACGTATAAGGACTACTGGAAGACACGAACTAAACATGCAGACTTTAACGAGAATAAATCAACAGATGCAAGACGCCAAACAGAACTGAAACAAGCTATTTATAAAGAAAGTAATGATCAACTCGGTTCAGGTGAGCGCCCACGTCACCTGACCGAGATGCATAACGGGAAATGAAGTAACAAAACAAACTACAAACAAAAAAGACTCAGGGCGCTTTGGCGCCCTCTAGGGGTTATCCCTTACACTGTACTTCAAACTTTGTTAACTCTTTCATAACAAAGGCTTTTGGTACACATTCACAAACCTGTACTTAATGTGTGTCCTTTTTTGTTGTTCATTATTCAAACACTTATTATTAAATAATTAACAGAATTATTATTAAATAATTATTTTGATTGTGTAAAGCTGCTTTGCGACAATGTCAATTGTTAAAAGCGCTATACAAATAAAATTGAACTAAGTTGAATTGAATTGAATTGAATTGAATTATTGTTACTGGGAAACCCACAGTATGAAAATGAATATTTTCATTGTTGTAACTTTGTGTTAAGAGTGTGTAATTAAGTTTTTATTTATATTAATTTATGAGTTTACTATATTTAAACACCATAATATTGCATGTGAACACATTATAATTGAACATCTCATGCATTTCTGTATCATCACATGGGTTACTACAACAGGTTTGGGCTCCTTGGTTCAAGTGAAGGGAGATATATATTTTACATTATACAAAATAATTTCTATACAGTTGTATCCTTTTACCTCAGTGGCAACAGATTAAAGAAAAACACATGACTGTGATTATGAGATTTTTGGAATGTGGATACCTGCACAAAAATGATATTTTTCCCCATTTACATTGCTTAGGTTAAATTTTGAGATAATTCTCACCTAAATAACTGTCAATACCGTTGCCCTTCTGAAAGCTGTTCACAGGTGCTCCACGGTAATTGTACTCCTGATAGCCACCTTTCCACTGATACGCTCCAACTGCACTCATTATTATGTTAACCTAAAAACAGACAAAAACATCACCTTTAACTACGAACTCAGCATCAGTAGAAGCAAGTCACAAAGGCATAAAATCATCATGCTGTTCATTTAAGCAATTCAATGATTATTATAACTACAGTATGTCACAAAAATGAGTACACCCCTCACATCTCTGCAAATATTTAGTTCTATCTTTTCATATAACAACAATGCATAAATGGCTCTTTGACACAATGAAAAGTAATCAGTGTAAAGTTTGTATAGCAGTGTAAATTTATTGTCCCCTCAAAATGACTAAAAATATGGCCAATAATATCTGAAGCCCTGGCGACAAAAGTGAGTACACCCCTAAGTGAAAATGTGAAATGTCAATATTTTGTGCGGCCACTATCATTTTCCAGCATGGCTTGAATTCTCTTGGTCATGGAGTTCACCAGAGCTTCACAGGTTCAAATTCAAATTCAAATTTTATTTGTCACATACACAGTCATACACAGTACGATATGCAGTGAAATGCTTATACGACCGCTCCGTGACCTTAAATAATTTTTACAAAAGGAACCTATAAAACAGGTTCCAACAAAGTTACAAAATATATATATATACATAAAATCTGAAGTATGAAAGAATGTGCTCTTGTCAGAAGTGGAATGTGATGTAATATATTACGGCTATAGTCTGTGAAAAAACTTGAGGTAGTTTTTTTTTTAATGAGATGAGGGGGGTGTGAAAAGAAGTCCTTGAAGTGTGCAAAATGTGCATATGTGCATATATGTGCAATGTGCATTGGCATAATTGTCCGTTCTGAGTGTGCAAGAAAATGCAAAGGTGTTTAGTTCAGTGTGTTGGTTTGATTGAGAGACCGTATCGCCTGCGGGAAGAAGCTCCTTCTCAGTCTCTCTGTATTGGCCATGAGGGAGCGGAAGCGCTTCCCAGACCGCAGCAGAGAGAACAGTCCATTGCTGGGGTGGCTGAGGTCCTTCATGATCTTCCTGGCCTTGGTCCAGCACCGCTTGCTGTAGACAGAGTGCAGGTCAGGGAGCTCAGTTCGGATGATGCGCTCAGCTGATCGCACCACCCTCTGTAAGGCTCGTCTGTCCTGCATGGTGCAGGACAGACGAGGAATCCTCGTCCACTCCTCCATCACAACATCATGGAGGTGGTGGACATTTGACACCTTGTGCTCCTCCACCTTGCTTTTCAGGATCCCCCAGAGGTGCTCTATGGGGTTTAGGTCTGGAGACATGCTTGGCCAGTCCATCACCTTTACCCTCAGCCTCTTTAACAAGCCAGTGGTCATCTTGGAGGTGTATTTGGGGTCATTATCATGCTGGAACATGATGCTCTGCGGCCCAGTTTCTGGAGGGAGGGGGGGATCATGCTCCGCTTCAGTATGTCACAGTACATGTTAGAATTCATGTTTCCCTCAATGAAATGTAGCTCCCCAATGCCAGCAGCACTCATGCAGCCCCAGATCATGACACTCCCACCACCATGTTTGACGGTAGGCGAGACACACTTGTCTTTGTACTGCTCACCTGGTTGCCGCCACACACGCTTGACACCATCTGAACCAAATAGGTTTATCTTGGTCTCATCAAACATGGTTCCAGTAATCCTGGTCATTAGTTTGCATGAGGGTGGGAGATTTATACTGACTACTTTACATTGTGTCAAAGAGTCATTTATGCAGTGTTGTCCTATGAAAAGATATAACTAAATATTTTCAGAGATATGAGGGGTGTACTCACTTTTGTGACATACTATATATGCATCAGTCCGTGTCCCAGGTATTCTATATTTGTGAACTGCACTAAATGTTGGTCACAGGATGGGTGAAGTATGTCACTACAGTCTGCCATACTGAGGAGAGAGCAGCTGTCTGCTGAAAAAAACCTTCAAAACATTCAGCCAGGAAACACATCTGATAACATTGTCATATTAAAAATACTTTTATGACTCCTTAATTATTGCTTCTAAGTTGTTTTAAATCACATCTGAAATATCAGTGTTCATTTATTTATAGCTACAAAGCTAACTAACTAGTGCTAACGCAAGGCTGAATTTAAAACCACTCAGCAGCCCATGATCAAGGGCACTGCTTAGTGTACTTTGTGGATTTTACACCCTACGTGCATGTGAAGGGCAAAAGCTGACATGTACAGTCTGATCCAATAGACTACTGTAGTTTAAATTGCAGAAAAGGTTCATGCTGGTCACCATAAAAAAGTTACAGAACACAGTGCATAACTGTTTTGGTGGAAAAAGCGGGACCTACTTAATATTAGGCAAGTGTATTACAATATTAATATAATACAATATTATTAATATAATACAATATTAATGTCTACTTTCACCCCTTATACAGTAATTACACTGACTGTTGGTTGTTAACTGTTGGTTGCCAGCTCCACAAGTAGTGGTTAGTTAGTTCTGCCATTCTTTGAACGATATGTGTTGGCAAAGCAAAATAAGTGGTTTAAATGCTAAATGCAATTTGAGCGTGATTCCTACAAATGATTCTGAGACGCTTATTAAATACAGTCCCTGGCCTCCAAATTCCTCCATCTCAATCCAAACAAGCCACCATGGGATGAGTGATCAGAGCAATGGAGGCCCCATCCCCGTAATCCACAGCACCCAAATGATGTAAAACTTAAATATGCACTTGTTGACATTCCTTTTTGTCTTGTGATCAATTGTACTTTATGAGCCATAAAAGAGGTCACATACAAGACACACCAGCAATCACCATCCTGTTACCGATGTGATGTGATGTGATGTGATGTGATGTGATGTGATGTGATGTGATGTGATGTGATGTGATGTGATGTGATGTGATGTGATGTGATGTGATGTGATGTATGCTAGCTTTGGATAGAATTCATTGTAGTGTAGGATTACAAATTTATAAAATGTTAAATCTAGGTTCCAACAAAATAGTATATAAACTGAAAAGTCATGTACATTGGGTTTTACATTTTGAGGTAAAGATTATGACATTCTAAGGACATCAAGTCTGGTAACCCAGGTGTCTGAGACCTTTGTCTTCATGTACTTCCTGACCACTGGGTAGGGTCCCAAGGTAAATGTGAATGCTAATCTCAAGGCCAGGTTGTGCCTTTGCCTCTATGATAATGTGAAGGTCTGGGCGATACTGTCAGGCTGATTAGATTACCACTTATGCATTTGAAAGGCACTGTTATGCTGATGAGATCAGGGCTGGGGAACTTCCGGTACCTGGTTGATTCCTGTACTACACTATGCTTTGTTTAGATTGGCTCCACCTCTTTGTATCCCTCCCCCTTGTAAAGTATAAACTCTCCAGAACGGAGTTATAAGTTGTGATGACTGCAGCGACGCGCGGTGAGTTTCTCAATAAAGAGTAACTTCTGCTGGAAAGATATCCCAACGTCTCCTGGTCTCTGATCCAACAAAGGAAGAAAAGTTCACAACAGTAGTGATAACATAGTGATAACAAATGCCCACAACAATAGGTTTCAGGCAGCTTTAAAAAAGGACAGTACAATACAGAGTCAGACACCAGACACTGAGTCAGTCGCTCTTGCTTAATTTAACATCAAATTAGGTTTGAGTATTTTACCTTTATTTGTCAAATAATCAATTATTTGTTAAATAATTCAAAACAATATTCTTGCCCCGATCATCTACATGATAGCAATAGATTTGTCTGAATTGATGTTTTAAACATCATGTACTGTAAAGTAGTATAGAGACATTATTTTATTAAATGCAAAAGAGAAACAACAATATTAAAGAAAATGGAAGACAGTTGAACAAAAATAAAGGTTTTACCTACATTTGCAACAAAGTCTGCACTGAAGCCGTCCTGTGCAAATTCCATCCTGGTGGATTCTCCAGTAGTCTGGGTTCCTAATAAAGTTATAATATAATGAATGGTAGGTACTGTCAACAGCAAAAAATTATTATTGTTTGAGACATAACTTATGTACCCAATATACTGTAAATTTATTTGTATACCCTCAATTGCAATGATATTCTCTTCCAGTGTGTTCTGGATTTCCGTCAATACAGAAAAGGCATTCACTTTAAATACATGTTTATCATCTGGATCCGATGCAATAGTTTTCAACTCATTCTCAGCTTCTGGACTGTCAAAAGCATCACCGACCTAGCGAGGTAAAATTAGTCAATAAATACAGTAGTGAAATTCAACAATGTGACGTTTATATTTATATTGGAATCTACATACCAAAACTGAATTTCTACTTTTATAACTCTCATATAAACAAACAATATTACTATAGTATGTTAATATCCTTAAACATGTTTATATGGGCTTTATCAAAAACAAAACAAAAAAGTAATTATTTGAAAGAAAGCAATCCTTTAAAAACCTTGAAAGGACAAATAAGACAAGCTATTCAATTAGGACAAATTTTTGTGTTCTGCTGTGTTGACAAAAAGTAGAAAAAAATGATTCAGCATCTATTTTAGCTCAAGAGCTGCAGGGGTTCATCTGTTTCACCAGAAAATATAGTGCATTCTGTGCTTTGACCTTTTATTGGTTTTTGTAATATTTCTGTAGCAACACTGAATAAATGTGGACTATGTCCTGAATACACTTAGCACTTTATTTGTGTTACAGTATATGGTGATTGTCATTTATCAATACAAATACTAACAAAAGGAGTATTTAAAAAATAATAATCAGCTGCACACTTTTAGCTTTGTAGGTTGACAAAAACATTTAGATTCAACTTTACTAAAACCATGTATTGTAAATGATCCTGCAGTCCAACATTTCACTTGTTTGTTACGATTTAATTCTGTTTTTGGTTAGATGTTTATCATTTAAAGACAGTACTGTTACTAAAGCATTCATAAAAGTTCTATGTATGGGTAATGTATGGGAATTTCTTACCCCTATAGCATAGCGAATGATTTTCTTCCTCTCTGCGTTCTGAACAGCAGTTGCCAGGTTATACCTGTCATTTGATTCACCATCAGTGATGACCACCAGCACTCTGTTAGTATTTTCTCTTGCCCCTGCCTGTGTGGTAAATAATTCATTCCTGTTCAAAACAGATGAACTCATTGTTAACATGGCATTCACTTACGTTTCTGTAATATATAGCTTTAAGATATGTTAATTATACTCACACAACTTTTTGGATAGCCCCAGCTGTGTAGGTAAGCCTCCGAAATTGTCTAATCTGTTGTATTTGAGAAGTCCCACGAAAGCTGTTGAATGTTATGTGTATAAGACATTCAGTAGAATACTGTGCAACCGCAAACTGAAAAGAAAAAGAACATTAACAATACATGTTATTTTATTTTTACAGGATGTATAAGAAACAATTTAATTAATACAACTGCAATGTTCATGACTGTAGAAGATGGCTGTTGCTCAAAAATTAAAGGTAACAAAGAGTCACATAACTGCAGAAGAACAAGTTGCTTCAGTACATTATTTTTCCAAAAGTAGTTTATGCGGTAGAGGTCTGGGATTTGTACAGGACACTTGAGTTCTACCATTCCAACACTGGCAACCCATTTCTTCATAAATCTTATTTTGTATATCTATACAATTGTGAGCTTTGTGGCAAGAGATTGGGGAAGGCCCACATCAGTTTGATGGTCAGATGTTTACATGCTTATAGTCATATACAGTAGCGTAGTTATGGAAGGTTTAACTAATGGCTGCATTGTTTATGCTCAGTGTAAACATGCACATTATTAATTTTTATTCCAGGCTCCATGGTTGTAAAAATGCCACTAATTATTATTGTTAAGTCTATCGACAGCATGTTATTCATTCATTCATCTTTAGTTAGCTCTATGTACTGAGATGGCTCATCATGGGAACACTAGGTGCAAGATGGGATGCACCTTTTACCCAGTAAAAAGAGTTTAATCTCTCTTGCGCTGCTGTATTGTGGGTAATCGTCTCCCCTGCTGGTTCTTAGTGCTGTATAATCCACATCTCCCTGTAAGGGACTGCCCCTAGAGGGCACTGTGGATATGTATGTTTGTTAGTTTTTGTAGTTCTGTTTGTAGACTCAGTTTCCCAGAAGGCACCTCGGTCAGACACCGTGTGTGTGTGTGTGTGTGTGTGTGTGTGTGTGTGTGTGTGTGTGTGGAATTAGCCCCTTCCCCTGCCTCGTTTTACACAGTAACACTCCTCCCTCTCCCCACCTCGCTTTTTAAGATTCACAACAAACACACACACAACGGAAACACAGTTTTAACAGGAAAAAAATTAATCTTTCTGACACTGGTATGAGCGTATATTAACAGACTCACTTTTTAAGTTTCACAACAAGCGCATAAACACAGCGGAAACATCGTTTTAACGGAAAAAAAGCGAGACTGGCATGAGCGCATACTAAAGGAATCACTTAAGTTTCACAACAAACGGACACACACAAACACGGAAACACCGTTTTAACAGGGAAAAAAGAAATCTCTCTGACCTGGCGTCAGTGCATATTAAGGGAATTACTGCTATAAAGTAAAAAAAAAAAAAAAAAAAAAATGAACCAGCACCTTACCTTTGAAAAGAATCGCAACAGAGCAGAGTTTCTGTGTGTTTGTGAAGCCGGAGAGGGGGAGAAAAGGCGAGAGAGCGTCTGTGCGTGTGTGTGTGTGTGTGTGTGTGTCAGTGTCAAATTGCGCGCGCACGAGCAGAGTTTCTGGGTGTTTGCGAAGCCGTGGGGGGAGGGAGGGGGGGAAGGTGAGAGAGTGACGCTCGGTGTCAAAATAAGAGTCGCATGTGTGAAGCATGATACTCGGCGCTCGTAAACTAATACTTGCTCGGTTTCCGAATAAAAATTTATTACAAATCTTTGCTCGGTTTGCGGAACACTCGTAGGTTCCACTGTACTTTGGTCAGAGTTTGTTTTGAGGTTTATTTTGTGTTTTGCTGCGTTTTGGTTTTATGTTTGGAAGGCTCTATATGATTTGTGAGGTGTTTGTGTTCTAAGCCTCTGTGTGTCTCAGCCTGCGTGTGAGTGAGTCTCAGCCTGTGTGGCGGGCATAGGCGCAGAGAGTTGTTAAATCAAAAAGAGTCTTTTAATAACCAAATAAAAGACTCACCGTTCGTGACACTCCCTCTCTGTTTCAGCGTGTCTCATATGTGTGTGTGTGTGAGCATGTAATTTGACACCGACACAGGCAAACACACTCTCTCACCTTTGCACCCCACTCCCCGGCTTCACACATACAGACATGACCAAAAGTTTTGAGAATGACACAAATATTAGTTTTCACAAAGTTTGCTGCTAAACTGCTTTTAGATCTTTGTTTCAGTTGTTTCTGTGATGTACTGAAATATAATTACAAGCACTTCATACATTTCAAAGGCTTTTATCGACAATTCCATGACATTTATACAAAGAGTCAGTATTTGCAGTGTTGGCCCTTATTTTCAGGACCTCTGCAATTCGACTGGGCTGCTCTCAATCAACTTCTGGGCCAAATCCTGACTGATAGCAACCCATTCTTTCATAATCACTTCTTGGAGTTTGTCAGAATTAGTGGGTTTTTGTTTGTCCACCCGCCTCTTGAGGATTGACCACAAGTTCTCAATGGGATTAAGATCTGGGGAGTTTCCAGGCCATGGACCCACAATTTCAACGTTTTGGTCCCCGAGCCACTTAGTTCTCACTTTTGCCTTATGGCACGGTGCTCCATCGTGGGGGGGGGCGGTTTGGTACCATTTTTGCAGAAGATCAATCTGTCCCTGATGTTTTTTTTGGAAAGAAGTAGCTTCTTTGCTGCCCTTTTTGACACCAGGCCATCTTCCAAAAGTCTTTGCCTCACTGTGCGTGCAGATGCGCTCACACCTGCCTGCTGCCATTCCTGAGCAGGTCTGCACTGGTGGCACTCAGATCCCGCAGCTGAATCCTCTTTAGGAGACGATCCTGGCACTTACTGGACTTTCTCGGACGCCCTGAAGCCTTCTTAACAAGAATTGAACCTCTTTCCCTGAAGTTCTTGATGATTCTATAAATTGTTGATTTAGGTGCAATCTTAGTAGCCACAATATTCCTGCCTGTGAAGCCATTTTTATGCAACGCAATGATGGCTGCACGCATTTTTTTGCAGGTCACCATGGGTAACAATGAAAGAACAATGATTTCAAGCATCACCCTCCTTTTAACATGTCAAGTCTGCCATTCTAACCCAATCAGCCTGACATAATGATCTCCAGCCTTGTGCTCGTCAACATTCTTACCTGAGTTAACAAGCCGATCACTGAAATGATCTCAGCAGGTCCTTTAATGACAGCAAAGAAATGCAGTGGAAAGTTTTTTGTTTCGGGATTAAGTTAATATTTATGGCAAAGAAGGACTATGCAATTCATCTGATCACTCTTCATAACATTCTGGAGTATATGCAAATTGCTATTATAAAAACTTAAGCAGCAACTTTTCCAATTTGCAATATTTATGTAATTCTCAAAACTTTTGGCCACAACTGTATAGACACAAACTCTCTGCTCTACACAGAAACTCTGTTCTGTCGTGATTCTTTTCAAAGCTAAAGTGCTGGTTCATTTGTTTTTTTGTTTTTTTACTTTACAGCACTAATTCCGTTAATATGCGCTCATGCGAGTGTCATTAGAGAGATTTCTTTTTTTCCCATTAAAACAGTGTTTCCGTTGTGTGAGTTTGTTGTGAAACTTATAAAGCAAGGTGAGGGGAGGGAGGAGGAGTTTTTCTGTGTAAGACGAGGCGAGGGAAGGGGCTAATTCCACACACACACACACACACACACACACACACAAATACATGGCGCCTGCAGCTTAATTTTTTTTTTTACTTTATATATTATATTAATTATTTTTATGTATTTATTTTTTTGGGCTGTGTAACAAATAATTGGGAACAAATAATGGGAAAATTCAATTTGGTTTACGAGTGTTTTGGAATACAAGCCCGCTTCCGGAACGAAGTATGCTCGTAATCCAAAGTACCACTGTATGTATGCACAGTGGTGCATTGGGAACATATTCTTCAGTATCATCTGGAGATCAAAGGATTGGTTCTCTCGTGATGCAACTGCCTTCCATTGGCCAGAACTCGCTGTTTCAATGATATCTTTACATTTTATACAATGAAGGAAACCAGTCTTGGAAAACTCACTCACTCACTCATCATCTATACCGCTTAATCCTGTATTCAGGGTCACGGGGTGCCTGGAGCCTATCCCAGGAGACTTAGGGCACATGGCAGGGTACACCCTGGACAGGGTGCCAATCCATCGCAGGGCACAGACACACACACATACACTCACTCATTCATACACTACGGGCAATTTGGGAACGCCAATTAGCCTAAACTACATGTCTTTGGACTGTGGGAGGAAACCGGAGCACCCGGAGGAAACCCACCAAACACGGGGAGAACATGCAACTCCATGCACACAGAGATGGGAATCGAGCCTGGCCCAAGATCGAATCCGGACCCTGGCGGTGCAAGGCGACAGTGCTAACCACTACACCACCGTGCCGCCCGTCTTGGAAAACTTTGCCTATATTTCTGACTGTATGCCTGTCCAATCAGATTTTGTCACAGCATCACACAAAATGACATTTTTTAATTAAACTTTTGCAGTACTTGAATATCTGCTGAAGTTTAACCTGCACCATAACTAAAATCAAAATGTTGAGTATAAGTGACGTTATGAACAGTTATATGTTCAGATTTAATAATACTTTACAATAAGGTACACCTGCACCAATAAATATTAATTAAAAAAGATAAACTGAATATTTTTACTGAGATTAGTTCATATTTTCACTGCTGAAATAACAGCGATGAAGTGGTGTAAGTGAATTTTAACACTCTGGAGACACTTTAAGACAAACTTAATCTTTATCTGATCTACTTTTAGTACACCTTAGAATAAACAAGGCGTAACGCAACCTTATAATTTTTTTTTTTTTATTAGTTAGAGAGTTCTGCCATAAAGAAAGACAGGCAGACATGTATGTGGGCTTCAACCTCAAATAATATCACTGATTACATTTAAGATGATCAGATTATTTTATCTGTAATCTTTTAGCAATTTCTACAAACTCTTTTCCCATAAATGACATGTACTTGTACTAGTTTACATTAAAAAATATCATGATGTAAACAGGTATCAGCTGCCGTGTCACCTATAAACGTGCATAAAAAATAGAAATAAAAATAGAAATTAACATTAAAATAAAAATGTTTATAGACTAAACAATATCAAAACCAGATTTCATTGAAAAACTGAAACTAAACTGAAACTGCAATGAGGGCATAACTGCATGCATGAGCCTAACAAACTAAAATTTATTTACAATTTATGCACTACGATCTCTGCCCTGAGGGCAAAATAATTTACACTACGTCTTTGGCTACTGATGGTACAGTGCTTTTACCAAGTAACTTGCAGTAATATTAACTAAAACCAACTTTAACTAGTTATTTCTGAAATGTAACTATAAAATTATTTGCACAACTTCTGCTTCGGTGTTCCGCTCTGTGTTTTTTTTTTATTATTAAGCACTAATGATGGCTAGAACAAGGCTTTGTCACCTGAAACATTTAGTAATTTTTGACTTTGAATGATTCTGCCACTTCAATGGAAACGATACTGTTGCTGACTAATTCCTCTTGATCATCTTCCCTTGGTATTTATAAAAGCTTATGACAGTTTATAATAAGTAAATAATAAAATATATATATATATATATCAATTTTATTACTTTTTATTACATTTATATTAACTATAAAACTATAACTACATAAACAGTCGATATGTTTTGTTTTGAAACAGAAAAGCAAAGATACCTGAAAATTCCTGTCTTTTAACCCATTCACCATGCTTACAACAAATTTCTTCATTGTCTCAAAATCCCTGTAGCTGACACTTCCAGAGCCATCCAACAAGAATGCAATGTCTGTTTGTGATGGAGGTGGGCAAGCTAATAGTAAAGAAAGCATAAAAATAAACTTATGAGAACAAAAAATATTGTAAAGTATGGGCTTTTTATTAGTGTTAGATTCATATGAAATACCTCTCAGAGTTCTTGGTATTGGTCCTGATGGTATGTTGTTGGAATTCAGTGTAAAACACATGCCGTTGTACGCAGTAAAGTGCTTACAGTCCTTGGGAATGGTTGGGCCACAGACCTAAAAAAAAATTATATTTAAGATTTTCAGTGATAAGCACTAATGCACAGTGATTAAAATAAGCCAAACTGAATGGACATTTCACTACAGAGGCACAGAGTAATTGGCTGTACATGAGCGAATCAGCGAATATTGAGCTTGTTAACTGCCAACAATCTAACAGCAAATAAGTTGGCATACACCAATGTCAATGTTTTTTGATTTTCTGTTACATCGTTCCAATTATGAAGTGGTTACTCCAATTATGTTGTGTTAAGTTAACTGAGGTTTGAATGGGTCAACAGTAGCTGACCGAGCTGCAGCTTTGGGAAAGATCCAACAGCTGGCACTATAATACCACCCAAAACGCACCCCAGTGCCATGACGTGTGGTATAGGGAGTGAACGTAACTGTAATCATCCACACACACACACACACGAGCCCAGCATCCACAACACTTCATTCACTATGACATACATAAATGGAATACAGAATACTACAATCATTCCCTACATTTCCCGTTACAGGAGACAAAGTTCAGCGTGGAGGTTAATTAGAACAGCACCGTAGCACTCTTCTTCCGACACATATTTCAATTTAGTTTATCATCACAAAAAAGGTTGAAAAACCAGCCCAGAATTAGGGCTGAATCAGTGCATCATTAAATTTCACAGATAATTAGATCTCAGCTTAATATCTATCCAGAAGCAGAATATACACTGGCATATCAGGCAAACTATTTAAGATCACACCTTACCTGAGATAAGACACAGATTTATTTTAGCTGTAGCTTACCACTGCATTAGAAGATTGGGGATCTTGTGTCATTGAAAGTCCAAGGGACATGTTGACAGCCTCAGGGGGCTCTATGTGACAAGAGTTAACATTATGTCAAATGGGATACCCTTTCTAGAAAATATATTTAATGAAATATTTTATAACTTAAGACTAGTAAATACTGTATATGCAGTAGTACCGTTCATTTGTATTGGTGTGCATCTTCCTTGTGCAACCTCACAGCTGTACACTCTGCCAGTCCTGCTCCCACTTTGGATTAAGGGATCACTCACAATTAACCTAAGGAACAAGCAGGAAAATGTTAGCCACATGAACCTATTTTTATAGATATAATTGACATTATTTGCTTTTTTAGTGCTTTACACTGAGGTTCACTTAACTAGCTTTGTTTACTTCAAACCATAAACCTAATATGTTTGTTCATGTTGGTCTTGTGTGAACAAATGTGTGTTTAATTTGACCCATTAATAGTTTACACATTTGTTAATCCATGCATTTATTATTTGTCATAGTTTGTTAGTTGCAATCATGGAGCATTAACACTGATTATTTATGGTTTGTTAATATTAAGTAATAGGCTAAATAATGTCATATAATTACTATAATAATTAAATCTACTTTTTGCAAAATATGTAAGAACATGAATCATAATGTTATATATTGTTAATTTGAAACTGTTGACATAACATAGTTGTATTTTAGACCAAAGTGGAACCTAAACCTTGGCTGAATTATTCATGCAATATTAGCTTCAGAGAACATTTTTAACAATGATGAAATGTGTTAGTCATTACTTAATTTATTTAATTATACTAAAAGATACATCTGTATTGACCCTGGATTTATCATTCACAAATGTGTTTTTGTAGATGAACATCTATATACCTGTATCCCTGTTAGAGAGAGAGAGAGAGAGAGAGAGAGAGAGAGAGAGATTTGACATATTTTGCAATCATTTTATATGGTTAGTTATGGCATCCCCTCCCCTCTAAATAAATAAATAAATAAATAAATAAATAAATAAATACTTGGCCACACCAACCCCCTTGAATTTTTTTTTTACAATTCGACCACTGGGTGCGTCTTCGTTCCATACTCCATTTCTTTCCTTCCTATTTCCTCCTAATGCAGCCCTCTGAGTGCACTTGTTCCTAATCTCAGTTTATCATCTCACCCTATTTAAACATGCTATGAAACAACCACTCTCCGCCACATAAAAGTTCTTTAGGAAGCTTCTTACTCTTTATTTATTTTATTTTTTAATGAGGAGTGGGATTGCACCAAGTAAAGGGTGTGATGTCAATTTTTATGAAAATGAGAGCCGCAAAGTTGTCTGGACATACAAGATTCAAGATTCAATTTAAGATTCAATACAAAATTCAAAGAACTTTATTAATCTCAGAGGGAAATTGCTTATTCTTGTTTACAGTTGCTCACAGTTGTTATCCGGAAGGAAAAGAAAGATTAATAAATAGGGAAAAAAATTATAAGTAAAATAAGATAAATTATATAAAATTTGAAAAATTTATATAAATTCTGTTATGATTCTGAGATTCTTGTATCTCTTATCTCTCTGCTCCTGTGTGTTGGACCTGGCGCGGTTCTAGGTGGGTGTGGCCTGGTAATCAGCTGGAGTTCGCGATATAATGACCACCCAAAACACTTAGCTTTAGGGGGCCCTTTTTGAGCCTCGTTAAATCCGATCTGTAGTGTGCCAGTATGGTGAGGTTCTGATTGACTGTTGTATGTTTCGTCATGTGTTTTTGAGTGCTGTACCAGAGAGAAAGAGTTTGAATGTTATCATCTTTGTTGTCTTTGTAAAACCCTGTGCAGACTGACACTCCTATAAGCACTGAAATTTTGTAAAAACTTTTTTAATAACTTTACATACGGGAAGTAGGGGGTGAGACGCCATTTCTTTTCGTACATCTTTTCACTCTGTGAAAAGCTAAGGTAAGCTAATTTGTATTTTGTTTTCTATACTTTCATTTCAGGTTATTTAGGTTTAAATCCAAGTCTGTTTTGTTTATTGTTTTGGCCTTGTCTAACCCTGAAGAAAACCCTGTCCAAGAAAAAAAAAGTGAAAATAAACTATTGAACTTATCTCTCTGATGTGACCTCACTCAGTTCTCTTTTTCTGTTGCGGCTAACTCCTAGAGGTTGTAACAATACAGGGTGGGCCATTTATATGGATACACCTTAATAAAATGGGAATGGTTGGTGATATTATCGTCCTGTTTGTGGCACATTAGTATATGTGAGGGGGCAAACTTTTCAAGATGGGTGGTAACCATGGTGGCCATTTGGAAGTCGGCCTTGGATCCAACTTTTGTTTTTTCAACAGGAAGAGGGTCATGTGACACATCAAACGTATTGGGAATTTCACACAAAAAACAATGGTGTGCTTGGTTTTAACGTAACTTTATTCTTTCATGAGTTATTTACAAGTTTCTCTTTCTTCACAGCCATTGACATGTCGAAGAGGTTAACACGTGATGAGCGGATCGAAATTGTGTTGATATTTGGTGAACGCAGTAACCGGGTCATTGCAGCAGATTTCAATGCAAGACACCCTACGAGACCACCCATCTCCCATGCTACAGTTAGCAAACTGATTGCTAAGTTTCGTGAAACTGGTTCAGTGTTGGATTTGCCAAAATGTGGATGCATGAAAACTGTCACTAATGAACAAACATCAGTGGCTGTCCTAGCTTCATTCAGCAGGAGCCCACAGCGTAGCACTCGCCGCATGTCACTGGAGAGTGGCATTAGTCGAACATCCCTTCGGCGGATATTAGCTACTCACAAATGGCACCCTTACAAACTCCAGCTACTGCAGCATCTCAACGAGGATGACCCAGATCGGCGCACACAATTTGCAGAATGGGCAAAACAAAAATTGGAACAGGACCCTCAGTTCACGCAGAAGATTTTGTTCAGTGATGAGGCAAACTTTTATGTGAATGGTGAAGTTAACAAACAAAACCACCGCTATTGGTCTGACACTAACCCACATTGGATAGATCCCTCCAAGACTGTTGGAACAAAAAAAGTGATGGTATGGTGTGGTATATGGGGTACAAAGATAGTGGGGCCATTCTTCATCAATGGAAACCTCAAGGCCACTGGATATTTGAAATTGCTACATGATGATGTGTTTCCCTCTTTATGCATAACTAATATAAATAACTCATGACAGAATAAAGTTACGTTAAATCCAAGCACAACATTGTTTTTCTTGTGAAATTCCCAATAAGTTTGATGTGTCACATGACCCTCTTCCTATTGAAAAAACAAAAGTTGGATCCAAGATGGCCGACTTCAAAATGGCCACCATGGTCACCACCCATCTTGAAAAGTTTGCCCCCTCACATATAATGTGCCACAAACAGGACGTTAATATCACCAACCATTCCCATTTTATTAAGGTGTATCCATATAAATGGCCCACCCTGTACAATAAAATAAAATTATACCATATTGCAAAAGTACCATATTGCACACTAAACATAAATTCTAAATACAGATATTGCATATCTTATATATTATAGTCGATGTTGTATTTTTTTTTACAGGTTTTGTAGTTTTAAATGGTGGAAAAGTGAAATGGTGAAGTCAGCAGCAGTTGTGTTAAAAGCTTTATGAACATAGACAAAAGTTATAGATGTGTGACTCGGCTGCATGATGTTATCCTAATCAGCCTGCAACAAACACAACTGTTTCAAGTCCTAATAATAGAGCTGTTTAGCATTGTCATAACCTGATCAAAATGAGTTTGAAACGAAAGTGAAACTGGAGAGGGGATGAGAGCGTTTCTGCTTGTGGAAGAGGTAGTAAATTTTAAAGAAATAATTCAAGGAAAACTGTGCCCCATTCTTACCTCTAAAGATAAAAAAACTGAAAATGTATGAACCTACATGTGATCTGTGTGCTGAAAGGGCAAATTTTGATTTATTTCCGACATTATTGGCCCTGCCTCTGTTTCATAGATGCATCTTCACTGTTACCAAAAAAAAAAACATCCTAAGGACGGCATCTTAAATATTCGTTAATTAACTATTTGCATACTGAAGGTGATTAAAAAAATTAAAATATTCCATTTTTGCCCAAACTCTCCTCCAGGTGCGTCTCTGCCTGAAAACCTGAATTCCTCACTACTCCTAAACCAGTTAGGACACGTCCGGAGGTCTCCTTCATTTTGGGCTAGAGCTAGGAGTTTTAAGAATGTTGATTAATTGCTTTTGCCTCTACTCCTAAAAGAAGAACTAAAATTTAATCACTCTGAGAATTGGTCACTTAGGATTTCTGATTTCCTACTCTGAGATGTCAGTATGGGCCCAGGTTTGTGGGCCTCCTTGTTCAGATACATGTTTTTCCAATGGAGAAAAAATTATGTCTTAGGGGTAGCTTTAGTATTTGTAGGTAATCCTGCTTCCTCATGATGTGATCCATTATCTGAAGTGCATCAGTTCTTTTCTTCCAGCAAAACACCCTGACAACATGATGCTGCTACCCCAGGCTTCTCAGTCAGGATGTTCTCAAAGGGATTAAAGAATCACACTTTTTCGAACATCATACATAGCACTGATTTTTAAGGCCAAACAATTAATTTTTTTGTTTGGCCAGAGAACATCCCTTAAAAAGCCTTTTATCTGGGAATATAACTTGTTTTTATTTTACAGATGCTTCTGGTACTTTTTTCCCAAGGTGCACTCTTAAGTAGTCCCTAATCATGATAATCAGCCACTCAGAAGCTTCTAAAATCATTACATCACTTTTCTTACCTTTTTTATGTAAATTTAATGTATGTAAAAATTTAACACACTAGAATTCTGATATAGTGAATTTGAAGCTGAAAGAAATCTATCTCTAACTGGTTGTGCTAAATTTATCTCTGATGAGAACAAGTAAAAAAAAAATAATTTGCAATGAGAAATACATGTAAATGTTTATGGAGCATGAATTACAGTAGAGATCTCATGTCAACGAAGCATTATACTGTTGTGTTTCTTACCTCCTGGTGTCTTTCTGTATCACTTTGTAGCCAAAGGCTGTGTTTTGGTCCTGAGTGAATTTTTTCCATGGACTTGGATCGACGTTAAAAGCCACCACTGACTGAGATACTGTAATAGAAAACCAGGATACATTAAATAAGGTTTTGATAACGTACAGAATCTATTGTGCATTGTTTAGATGACAATTAAAATTAGAGTATATTTGATTAAATGCCTTCGTACAGAATTGAAGAGACACTAAGAATTGTAGCCCATCTTCAGAGTTGATTTAATAAACATATATGAGGAACTGATTATTGAATAAGAAAAATCTGATGAGAGATAGAGCTTTCATACACTTCTGCTGCTGAAGACTGATGTTTTAAAACTAATACTTAGTAACTCTGCACTACGCGCTGTCAGGTGTTTGAAGGTTACGCTATGGATCCATTACCATAGTGATGGGGCGTTCATGAACGAGTCGTTTTTTTTTTAAACGAGTCTTTAACGTGACTCAGAAGAACGAGTAGTCTCTGAGAGTGATTTGGTAATTTTCTACTAGGCGCGTGAGTCTTCTAGTCGGAGTCGTTCGTTCTTTTGTCATGTGACTCTCTTAGATGCTATGCTATGCAGTACACACACTCGCGCTTTATTCTGTATTCAGGGTCACGAGGGGCCTGGAGCCTATCCCAGGAGGCTTAGGGCACAAGGCGGGATACACCCTGGACAGGATGCGAATCCATCGCAGGGCACACACACTCATTTACACACTACGGGATTTGGGAACTAATCTGCATGTCTTTGGACTGTTGGAAGAAACCCACCAAGCACGGGGAGAACGTGCTAACTCCATACACACAGAGACTGGAATCGAGCCTGGCTGGGAACCGAACCCGGACCCTGGAGGTGCAAGGCGACAGTGCTAACCACTGCACCACCGTGCCGCCCAGGGCACTACACAGGAAACAAAATTGAAGATTCTTCTCAATAAGTCTTCTAGTTCTAGTCGTTCATTCTTCTGTCACGTGACTCCCATAAACCCTATGCAGTGTAATAGATTCAACAGAATAAACGACTCAGACCAGAAGATATGAGAGGTGAGCTGCTCATTCTGTTTATCATACTGTATGTCCTTAGCTGCATTCTAATAGTTTCATTACTGGAACTACAGTGGAATCTTTCAGAAGCGGGGTCGTATAACAAAACACAAGAGAATTTCTCCCATAAGAAATAATGAAAACTCAAATTATTCGTTTCACAACCCCCCAAAAAAATAAATATATAAAAATAATTAATACAAAATATAAAGTAAAAATAAAACAAATTAACCTGCAACCTTAACTTAGGGTAATTAGAAGAAAGTAAAAATAAATCCAGACAGATAAGTGTTTCCGTTAGTGTTTGTGCGCGCACGCATTGTGTACGTGTGTGTGTTTGTGCATGCACGCGCTGTGTACAGTATGTCACAAAAGTGAGTACACTAATACAGCACCGGTACCTATATAACTGGTATGTACCGGACCGAAACAAAACAAGAATTTCAGTGCCTCATTTCGGTGCCACTTAAGTGCCTGAACTGTCGATTGAAATATTTGTTCTCTAGGGCTATGATGACACAGTTGTAATAAGCATTAACTTCATCAACACATTTGATCGCTAGTAAACTTTAAATACTGCATTCATGGGGTGTCAGAAATTATCGGAAAAAGAAATTATTTCTTTAATTAGAAAAATCTTGAGGACTTCGGGAAATTTTGATAATACAAATTCAAAACATTGCTGCAGTAATGTTACTGTCCATTTTATTTTTAGAGATTAAAAGTTTATTAGATTAGATAAAAAAATTAAAAGCACAAATCATCATGATATGAGACCATCCGAGATGCGCGTGAATGCAGCATCTAACGTTACACACTTGCTCTGATGGCAGCAGGTGGGCTAGCGCTCTCTTAACTTGCTAAATTAAACAATTTTCGTTAAAATGCCTAAAACTAAACGTTCAAAAGTGTGGCTATATTTCTCAAGAAAGGATTCCGACACCACGACGTGCAGAAAATATTTCACAGCAGTTGCGTGTAAAGGGGGAAACTTAAAAGCAGAGGGATGCGCCTTGTTTGACAACTTGCGGATAACAGCTGGCACTATTGGTGCGGACGACCCCAGCCCCAGTCATACCAACCGTAGCAAAAAGGAGTCCACCGATTATGATGACAACAGCAGCCTTTCCGCAGGTTAGTAGTAGGCTAATGTAATGTTATATGCAAAATGCAAATCTTGCGTTCATGCTAACAAATGGTCAAATGATTTGTAAAATACTAATGTAACATGGATTCTGTTTATAATTATGGCTTTTCAGCTAGTACTTAAACTTTTAATATATTGTTCAATTTAAGCAGTCAATTTTTTGTTCAATAAAAATGTATTCTTGAGTCATCCACCATCATCTTGTGGCTTTTGTGGCTTTTGCAAAGTATCGGTTCAGGCACCGGCACCAGTATCGAAAAAAACCCAAACGATACCCAACCCTACACCCCTCACATCTCTGCAAATATTTAGTTATATCTTTTCATAGGACAACACTGCATAAATGACTCTTTGACACAATGAAAAATAGTCAGTGTAAAGTTTGTATAGCAGTGTCCCCTCAAAATAATAAAAAATACAGCCAGTAATAGCTGAACGCCTGGCAACAAAAGTGATGAACGGGATTCAAAGAACCGAGTCACTAAAATCATTCAAACTTCCCATCACTATTACCTACTAGAAATGATTAAACACCAGAAGCAGGAGATTACATCTCTAAAATGAGGAACTTGTGTAATATTAAAGCTGTCTAATCAAGAGCTAGTCATCCAATGGTACCTATCAATGTATACAAATAAGTGCCACACATCCACACATCATAAATAAATAATATATATAAATAAATAAAAAAAAAATATATATATATATATATATATATATATTAGTTTGTTGTGCTTTGGAAGGTTTTTTGCTGTTATGTTATGAGTCCATCTGTGCCCTTTTTGGGACATATAAATAAATGTTTGTATTATTATAAAGCATTTCTACCTAGATGGTCTCAAATGAATAACTTGTTGAGGGTAAAAATGAGACTCCAGAGACATCAAACCCAAACCCACTTCCTCGTTTCCCAACAACCGTCACCACTAAGTTCACTTTCCATCTTGTTACACTTTTTCAATTACTTACTAATGCTTAGGATTTTTTAGCGTTTGTTAAATAAAATAAATGGAAGCGTGCTCACAACTGAGCCAATGGTTCTTCTCCATCTCGCACTGCGGGATTGTGGGTAATCCTCTCCCACGCTCGCTCTCAGTGCGTCAGCGTCACTCGTATACTCAACATCCGTGCACGCGTGTACTGTTTACTTTAACATTGTGACGCACGCTTGTGAGTGTGAGTCTCTATTCGGTAAACTGTGTGTGTGTGTGTGAGGGAAAGTGTGAGAAAGTTGTCCTACACAGCAGCCGCCTTCTCCCCTTGTGTGCAAGCTTGTGTGTGTGTGTGTGTGTGTGTGTGCGCACGCGCACTTGGTTGCGCGAGCGTCTATCGGTAAACTGGTGTGTTCGTGTGTGTCAAAGTACAGAGCACACAGCACCCCCTCCCCGGCTCCTCCTACCCTCTCTCTGACCTCAAATACTACAGCCACAGTCAGATACATTGCTCGTGAGTGAAATAAGCTTTTAAGCTTTCTTGAGTAAAGCAATGCAAAGCAAAGTTATATTCCTCTTTTAACCCGAACATTGCTCCAATTATAGCAATTTTATATTTATTAAAAGCAACCCACCATGCTTTTTTATGCACGTTTACATGTTCCATTAAATGATATGGATTGTGAAACAAGTTAGTTCCCATTATCACCAGCAGCTATAAATTGTTGTTTCCCTGACAAACATCTCTTTTCTCTTTCTTTCTTAAAGCTAGAAGGAGCAACATTAGAGATTTTATTGCTGCAAAGAAAACCCCAGAGTATAAAGTTTTCTTTGGGGAAATTTTTTTTAAAAGAACAGTTTACACTGACAAGAAAATAATTGCTCTAAATGATTTCCACAAGATGGCATCCCAGACCATTGTGGATCACGACAGTTCTAGCAGTTGGCAACAGACGTGTTGTCATCCTTTAACAAAGTAGGAAAGAAAATATTACTGATTTTATTGCACCAGGTTTGGTCGACTGAAGCCTTTGTCCAGCATTAATTAAATTTGAGACATGAACAACGTGGAAGAAAAACGGTATTTTTCAAAAGACCAAAAGTGCCATTTATTTGATAATACAGTGGAACCTCAAATGGCGAGTAACCCGGTTTGCGAACGTTCTGCAAGACGAGCAAAACTTTTTAATTAATTTTGACTTGATTGTTATATACGAGAACCAAATATCATCGGGTATCATGCGGCACGCATGAGCTTCTTGTTTTGACGCCGAGAGTCACGCACAACTGAGTCAATGTTTTTCTCTCTCTCGAACTGCGGAATTGTGAGTAATCATCTCCCATGCTCGGTCTCAGTGCGCATGGGTCACTCATATAGTTAACATTCGTGCATGTGTGTACTGTTTACTATAATGCTGTGACCGTGTCTGCATGTAAAGCATCTTTTATTTTGTAATTATAACCATATTTATATGTATGTGTGCTTGCACGGGGGTGAGTGTGTGTGTGTTCGCATGGAAGTGACTGTGGGTGTGCTCGCGTGGTCAGGTGTGTTTGTGTTTGTGTGTGTGTGTGTGCTTGCACGACTGTGTGTGTGTTTGTCCTACATAGAAGCCCATCACTCCTCCTCCTCCTCCTCCTCCTCTCCTCTCAATCACTACAGCCACAATTGCAGGTTAGTGGTTAGTGCAGGTTAATTTGTTTTATTTCTACTTTATATTTTGTATTAATTATTTTATATGAATGTTTTTGGGTTGTGGAATGAATTTTCAGAGTTTCCAATATTTCTAATGGGGAAATTAACTTTGGCATATGAGTGTTTTGATATTCAAGTGCACTTCTGAAACATTATGCTCTCAATCCAAGGTTCCACTGTACTATAAAGGCACAATACATCACTAATCTTCATTTTCAAATAAGAAGGATACTTTTTAGTCAAAATACAGCAGAGGAGAGAGCAGAGAGAGGATTACACAGCTAAATTTTGAAAGCAAGCATTGACTTTCATATCAGACACTCATAACCTTAAAAATGGGTCCACCATAGTTTTAGTTAACCACTCCTGTGGGACATTGTTATGGAGGCATACATATATATTTATATACTGTATATACATTCAAATACATTTTACAAAACTTAAAAGTCGAATTTAAATTCCTGACACTCTTTCACATGTAACACATGTACAGTTAATCTAACAACTGTACATAAAATAGCCTTTACATTTAAAGAAAAAAACCTCTAGAGAATACATAATGTTTAATTCGAGCTGCATTCATGTCACTTTTACTAATAACTTAAAATGACTGTCTGCCTTATTATGCCGCAATCTCTCTTGGAAACAATTTAGTGATTTCTTAGGTCAGAACTAAAAAAGCACTATGGATGTATTAAAAAGAAAAAAAATATTGTGCACATTTTATCGATGGTCATATCAAACTATATCTGTATGATGGTCCACTAATTTATTTTGTAGTTAAATTGGTTACTGTGAACCAATATAAATAAGGAACTGATTAGGGGCTTTTAAAATTTTTGTTTAATTTTAATTCATGTACAGATGTACAGACTCGGTAGCTCATTTTTCAGGCACACTTTGCTCATCAGTATCAAACTAACTAGATTCTATTTCTTAGCCACAGCTATTCTCAACTTAGCTGTGACAATGACACATTTAAAAATAACCCTGCTACAACATTGCTGTGCTCAAGGGCTACATTTTAGCTCAAGTGATAAAAAAAGTAAACATGAGAGAAGAGCTAAATGTAATGTTTTCTATCTATCTATGCATGTGTAGGGTCCACTTTTTTGTTTGTTGTAGAGTTATTTACTCTTCTTACTCACTCCTTGATGTTCTATTCCCCTTGTCCTGTACAGGGTCCCAGGAAGCCTAGAGTCTTCCCACAAGATTTCAGGGCATGGACATGGGACTTTGTTTATTCAGTTACCAGAGCATTATTGGAGTCAGGCACTATTGTGAGGTGAGTAGCCCTGACATTCAGTTGGCGTTCCAATGCTCCCAAATCTGTGAGATGGAGGTCAGGATTGGTGCATACCCAAATCTTTCACAATGGTAAACCATATCTTTGTAAAGCTTTCTTTGTGCACAGGCACATTGACAGGCTGGGACAGTATGATCATCTCAGTTCAAGTAAAAGTTAATGGTGCAGCGTAGAAAAAAACATTTTATAATTTGTTTCCCTCCAAACTTATGTTTGGCATTGTATATGGAAAGATAGCCCTCCGCTTCTGGTTGGAGATCTCGTCACATGGATGCCTCTTGTGTCTCTTTGGGATGTGTCCGGTGTCTGGGGACGGTTTCACTCTGCTATGAAGACGGCTCTGGCCTCGACTGATGTTGACAGCTGTTTCTCTGAGATCTTGGCTGCAGTCGCTTGATAGTTCAGGACTGGAATTTCCTACACATCTACCTGAGCCTCCAATAACTACCTGGATTCCATATTAACATCAATTAACATCTGTTAACAACTGTTATACTAAACTGCCTGCCACCTAACACATAGTATGAATGCAGATCAATTCCTGCTTTCTGTTTCACCCAAATGAGGATGGGTTCCCTGTTGAGTCCGGTTCCTCTCAAGGTTTCTTCCTATTGCCATCTCAGGGAGTTTTTCCTTGCCACTGTCGTCCTCGGCTTGCTCATCAGGGACTATCTGACCATTTTGACTCATTCACATTCACATTCCATACAAACTTAAATAATTCCTTTGATTGTGTAAAGCTGCTTTGCGACAATAACAATTGTTAAAAGCACTATATAAATAAAATTGAATAGTCGGGTGTCCACATACGTTTGGTCATATACTGTATGTTTTATGTTTACTGGAAATAAATACTTACAGGTTGTTTTTTTTTGTTTGTTTCTTAGATTTTTTTGACAATAAAGGTACTGTATGTTAGGATGCAAATCACTGTAACCTACACCCTTGAGGGTTTATTGCTCTGAAAAAGATCTTTCAAACATCTCTCAGAATATTTTTGCTCTTGATGACACATGGCTTTTTAAATCCATTTTTGTGAAATGTTTGCAATACAAGTCTCTCTGGATGAGCTGTAGAAATGATGACATCTTATAACTACTACTGAAACTACTGTCTGGTCTGCTTTCATTAAAAAAAAAAAAAAGTATCAAACCAAAATCAAGAAATTGAGGGTACTGTGAAAAAGAAATAAGTTTACCGGTTTCTAACATCTAACATTTTTGGCTGGATGTGTAGCAAAAACATAAAATTTGGAAATGGTAAAGAAAGAAAAATTAGGAAGTGGTTATATTGTGTTCATTTTATCCCCTGCCATAAATGGGCATGTTGAATGTAAAAATGCTTTGCTAGATTTAAATCTTTTTCCACTCCATCTGTCATGTCAGTTATACACTAATAACCAAATGACACACACACACACACACGTGTATACATCTACATGCACATTGTATACAGTACTTTGCTTACAATCTTAAGTGCATCTCAAAACAGGTTGTGACATAATATCAGGGCTCAAAATGGATCTTAATGTATATATGAAATAAATATAGAAATATTTAAGATGGAAAGATACTTAGTTTGGTCTTACCAGAAATCAGGAAAATACACAATGCAAAATCCGAATCCATGTTCAGTATTCTCACTGGGTTCAGAATGACTGGTGGTGGATGCAGAAAAGTAACTGCTGAGGAAGTAGATATACAAGAGTTGTAACCGTTTATATAACTGTGGGAGGGGCATAAACTGACCAGATGGAAATCAGGGAAACACAGTGGAAACGGTCACGTCATGTAAATAAAATGTCATAAGCACTGAACAAAATGGAGTGTACAAAATCAAAACTAAATGTACAAATCTTATGGGAGCTTATTACAGAGCTTATTTCCTTATTCAAGTGTACAGATTATTCAGGATATGTTTATACCTTACACTCCATCTATAAACCCCATCAACTCAATGAAAAGAGTGAAAAGAAAAAGTTAAAGGAAAGGAAAGCAATGCAGGAAGAAAAACATGATTTCATGAGCAATCTGATGTGCAGCCAGCCTTAGTGATCTAGTGTGAAGCTATGTGTGTGTGCGCATTTGTGCATGCAAGTGTGCGCTTGTAAGTGTGTGTGAGTTTTTTTTTTTTTTGACTGTGCCTAACTTGCCAAGCATCTGTTCTTCATCATTCTTCTTTTTTTCACTTCCTGTTTTGTATTCCTTTGATGTTGCTTAGGCGAACTTTGTGCATTTTACAACATAAAAAAATTTCCACATTTACAAGTGGAGACCAAAATTAGAGAACAATTTATAAATGCTTGCTTTTCTTCTGAAATTTAAATTAACCTTCAGCACTGAAATTTTGAAGGAATATTAGCTCTGGATATATCGCTGATCTACTAGCAGAGTGGTTCTTATCTTGACAAAGCTGCCAACTCTCACGCACACACCCTCTCACGCCACACATCCAATTTCTTATGGTTTCATGTTCAAAACAATTTTCTGCGGAGGACGCAAACAACATCACTGACTTCAGGCGCTTTCTCATTAGTCAGCTATAAAGCTTTTTTTTTTTTTATAAGTCAAATCACTACATTGTTCTGTCACACACAGGTGTATTGCGGCCGGAGCACACCTGTACGATGCTCCGCCACTTTGTTCTTTCCAAGTGAAGAGAAATAACATTCATGGTTAAAGTTAAAACCATAATATGGTTAAAGTTACCACACATTTACAGTTGTATGAAGGCATCAGTCACATGCAGAATAAGGGATGATAATTGGAACAGTCATAATAGCGCTGAGCAGAGTTTCACAGGAGCTGGAGCAATAAAAACTAAGTAAGGGTAGTGATAGTGTTATGCACATACAGGCAAATATATATATTGAGAAAAATATTTGCATTTTATCATGTAGCATGTATATTTATAAGAACGATTAAAGACTAACAAACATTAAGAGAGAACATCCCCCAAACCATGATATTTCCTCCGCCACTATTCCCTGACTTCATAACACAATTTGGGATTAAACTTTCCTCAGTTTGATGCCAAACATAATTTTTCTCAGATACATTTTTAATTTACCCAAATAAATTAAATTTGCTCTCATCACTTGAACTTTAGAACTTTTCCCCCCTGTTCTCACAACATGCTCCTCAGCAAAGATTAGGTTTGGTCACTGAAAAGTGGGTTTTCAGTCTGAATTCTCTAAAATGGCAAGACACTGTAGGTCAAGACAGAGCCTTACCCTGTTCAGCACTGAACTGGCAAGCAATTCCAGCTGCAGTTTTGAAAATTGTTCCTCATTGACAGACGTTCCTTATTTCTCCATGTGGACATCCATCCATGAATGAGTTCGACACATTGTAAAGCTGGAATATTCCAGAAATCACAGATTTTAAAGGACGAATTTCGCTTGCAGCAGCTGAAAGAGTCATCCTTTGGGCCTTCACCTAAACAACCTGCTGTCCCAGGGTTTCATCCAGGATAAATTGCTATCCTAACAGGGCTACTGCCAGTTAAATAGGTTTTGTCAGGTAAGGTGCCAGATTAACACAAATAATAGGAGGTATCTGAAAGTGTTCTCCAATTTAGATCATAGTTCTTTTAAAGATGTCTCATTGAATATGTGTTTTTGACAGACAACTTCTTTCTCATTGCAGATTTTACCGGCCTAATTTCACCCAGGGTGGAGACCGACAGTTTATTTAGCGGTTATTAGAACACCTGTGATGCAAAGTGATAAATATAGTTAAATGTACCAGTGCAGTTACTATCTATTATCACCACTCGTGAATGCCTGTTATCCAATCAAATTCCTTGGTCAGAACTAATTGTATAAGATACAGAACAAACTGTATTTAATATGTTGAAGGGGCTGTTCAGTATGAGCTTGTTGTAAGAAGGATTAGACTTTCTTTCTTTTATTTTTAAGCCAGCTCAAAGTAAATTATTTTATTAAATACAAGCATCAGTACCAGTCCTCGATGGGAAAAGAGTTGTAGAAGTAGTTCAAAGGTTAATCAATGATTTTTTTCATGTTGAAGCCCACATGCAGGTCTGCCTGTCTTTCTCCCTGCCTAAGTTATTAATACAGAGAAATAGAATTTTGTAAGGTTGAGATATTGTGCCTTGTTTACGCTTACTTTATTGTGCTTACTTTTGTCGTCAGCCAAATACACTCTCTGTCCGGTAAATTGAATTGAATTGAAACTGATATTGAATCTCAGATGATCGAAAAAGTAGATCGGATAAAGATTAAGCTTTGTCTTAAAATGACTTCAGCATGTTAAAATTCACTAATACCACTCTGTTGTTTCAGCTGTGAAAATTTTAACTAATGCCAGTAAAAATATTCAGTTTAGCAGTTCTATTTAATATGTATTGGTACAGATGATTGTTTACATTAAGCAAGACATTCATTAGTAGCTTATTTTAAAGTAGATTACTAAATCCGGCACATTACTGTTCATAACTTCACTTTTACTCAACATTACAAGCGCATAACAGTGGGTTCTCTGGGAATTTTACACGCCCTCACCTCGGACTATATTTCCAGGTTTTTTTAAAACTTCCCTTAAAAACACAATTTAATTTGCTCCTTGATGAGACTGAATTCTTGTAACTAATCGTAAAGCACAAGGGGCGGTTTCATAACCTCATACAAGCATGCTAACAGGATCTGCCTAACATTTTTGTAATTGTTTCAATAATAATTGTTCATCTCAGACAGAGGCTTGTTAATTTTTTGTTTTTCTTAACCGACTTTACAAAAAAATTATTAAAAATTTCCCACAGGAAAAATAAACATACATTGATCAGTCCATTCATCTTTGAATGTTTAGTTTTATAGTCTACTGTTCCTTTTTTGAAGTAAGCCACGCTATGTTGCTTGTTTGTTTCTGTTTGGTGAAGATTTGGATGGCTTTTAGTCGCAGTACTATAATTTCTTTGTCTTCCCCATACTCACATTGAATACCCCACCCACCTCGAGAAAAAAAGTGCTATATTTGTTCCAAAAAGTGTTAGAGGCTGTGACGTAATCTGGCACATAACTGCTCATAACTTCCCTTCTACTCAACATTTTGTTTTCATTTATGGTGCAGACTTAACAACTGCCAAAGTGTTAAAAAATTCTTCCCAGTCAGTTTTGCATGATGCTGTGACAAAATCAGACAGACATACAGACAGACATAAATTTTTCTGAGGCTGGTTTCTCATCCTTTTAATGTATAAAATGTAAATATATCATTGAAAGAGTGATTTCTGACCAATGAACAAATTAAACCGTTCTTTTATTTATATAGATTGAAACAGAGGAAGTGTCAGACCACAGGGGAATAGAAACTGACTTTTGGATAGTGACGCTATCGCACATGTAAAACATTGAGACAAAATGTCCAAGTATGATCTCTTGAAACCATTCAAATTCTTCTATATTATTTTTTTTTCTCTACTCATATCGGTTTACCATATTTTACAATTATATACAATTATAAAGTATTAGAAAATAAAATATGTTAGAAAAAACAATACAGAAAGTACCAACAATCATAAATGTGTCATATATGTGAAAAGAATGAAAGCAAAATGAAAAGGAATGGAAACTGACAGTCCAGTTATTTATCCATAATCAGATGCACATGAATAGCTATACTGCTAGCTATGTTATTTGTGTAGCATGGAAAGGTCACCAGAGGTAATTAATTCTGTATTAACCTGATTGGATGCTAAACCAGTCATTCTCAACTTATTCATGGATGACCACTGCATTAACATTAACCACCTTAGACATTTAGCTTAGCTTTAGCTATTTCATGGTTAGTAAGGTAAGAAGGCATTTTCCAAACAACAGCCAGGCTCCAGGCTCCATTTGTTCCATGCATATGCCCATTTATGGATTAACATAGATTTAGGTGAAGTCACCTAATGCCAAGATGCCGGCAACCAGTGCCCCCACAGTTGAGCTTCAAAATTGCTCTAAAGAAAACCTATGGGTGATGTCACAGAGGGTTTGTCTTGATTTTTTTTAAAAACTTCCCTTAAAAAACACACTTTAATTTGCTCCTTGATGAGACTGAATTCTTGTAACTAATCGTAAAGCACAAGGGGAGATTTCATAACCTCATACAAGCTTGCTTAAAGAATCTGGCTTACAGTTTTGTAATCGTTTCAGTAATCATTTGTTAATCTTTGACAGAGGCTGGTTAATTTTTTTTTTTTTTTGCTTAACTGACTTGAAAAAAAGAGTACAAAAACAAAGACTATTTTTACTGATATTCTTACACTGAAATATTTTTTGTTGTTGTTGTATGTATGTAAACGTATATTTCCCCCACATACTTGCCACTTTTTTTTTTTTTTGGTTGTACTTTTTTCACAGAACATCCTGATGTCTAGGCATAGAATTCTTTATAGTTTCTGTAACCAATGTGGTATACGGTTCCTCCAACAAAGTTTCAACCAACAAAACTTTCAGTTCATACACACTATTTGCAAACTTCTTCTTTAAGAACTTCTTCTTTGAGAACTACTTCCTTGCATTTCACAGACACTAGAGGTTCGTGTCAGGGCTTGGGCATCCAAATCTGTAAAGAGATTATGATGCATATAGACTGGCCTGCTTTCTTTTTGGCCACAGATGATATCGGAACTTTTCTCAAAACTTATGTCCCCTTTTAATGCATTTTGAACATACTTTTAACAAGCTGTGAATTTAAGTATTAAATTACCTCCGGTTTCATATATGTACATGCATCTATAGGAGTAAACATATGATGTTCATTATCTAAGAACTCTGACAACTGAAATAATATTAAGTGTCAAAAAACTTTTGTCAAATTTTGAGGAGTAAGTCTTTTTCTTCATTTTTTTGGGTGGGGGATATTTAGCTTGAAAAGTGATCACATGGAATATTTATTTAAAATAAATGCCACTTAGCCACTTAGTTTGAAACTGTCACATACTGTTTGTGTGTATATATATATATATATATATATATATATATATATATATATATATATATATATATATGTGGGTTTTGAAATATTCTTATTATTTAGACACAAAAGGTTACAACGCACACACTCATTTTAGTCCTCACATGTTCAGACGTGCCATATGACTGATCATGTGTAACCTTTGCTGCATTAGTACTACCAAAAGTCATAGAAAGGTCAAGAAAAGGTCATGGATCATCTTTGCCATGGTGGCATTGCGCTTCTAATAGCCGCTTTGCAATGCTGCCAAATGGAGCAACAGGAAAGTGTTTAAACTGAAAATAAAAATTATTAATTCAACAAGTTCATGCACATACCTACGGAGAAGGTATGATTTGAGCTTTTTCCCCTTTCGTACATTTACACACATATGGGCATATTTAGTATGATGTGTATGTAACAGAAGCGGTACACATCAAAGAAAATATGTGGTCAAACACAAAAGACATGAAAGTGTTGCTAAAAAAAAAGTTTTAACTTCTTGATTCCTGAATTAAATGAAGTGTAGTTTGTGAGCATTACTGTATTGTGAGATTCTCATCTTCTACTTAAGCTTATATATATATAAACTTACAATATAAGCTTACTGCTATAAGGATCTTCATGCCCTGTTAGTTGGTACACATCTGCATATTTGTGTCTAATATGCATTTCTGTAATGTTCTGCCGGACTTTTTCTATGCCCAGTAATTCATAACTTAATCATTAACTGCTACGCTTAGTATTGTGGTAAATGCTTTACTTGTTCTATTTCCTCTCTGTCTGTTTCAGATGGAGGAATGCTGCCGCCCTTCTCCAGTGTCAGGTTGGAGCTAATTTTAGCCAAACAGCTCAAATGTGAGGGGTCACAATGCTAGATAAATACAGTGGCCAGTCTGATTAGGAGGCACCACAGGCTAAAGCCGGAGCTTTTCAACTTCTCTCTCTCAGAGAGTCCCTCCATTCCCTCAGCTGTTCTCTCGACTGAAACGGTAAGAGATTTTTGGAGAACGTATATATTTTTTGTGCTATAAGCCCTAATGTTAAACAAAGAACGTTGCAATGTTACTAGGCTATAGTTTACATGATGGCTATAATGTTGCCATCATGTAAACACTGTGTTTACACAGGATTTTCTTTGCTGTATAAAGACAGAATGCTTGTTTATGTCAAAATACAACTATCATCATTGGCAACCTAGACTAATAATAACACTTCCCTAATATCACATGATAAGCAGTCACTTCCTTCCTCTTGAAATGACTGGGTACTGTAGCCTCACATTAGCTAAGCTTTAATTTGCTAATCTTTCTTGAGGACACAGCCACCACTGTTTATCCTCTTGCTTACAGAACACTGAACCTTACTGATTAGAAGCAAGATTTTTGTCAAATATTGCATTCATTTTGAGCATTGATTCCATCTTATACATTGGGGAATTCATTAGAATGCAAAAAGGAAAAACTGATCATCTGAGAACATCAATTTGGAGAAAATTGGTAAATACAAGTCACGTCTAAACTAGTGCATGATTAATACAAATAAAATTATAATGTACTTTATATTCAATATAGTCATAACTACATACTGATTTTTTAAAGGATTTGGGACAGATTAATTTAAATGCCCTGCTTGGGCCCTTTGCATTACAAGCAAGGGCATTCCAAGAGCAGCTGTCATCCACAGGGTTTATATATAGCCTGACCTATTGAAGGAGGATTGCGGAAGGATAGAAGGAAAATGAGAGCAGAGATGGGGGGATGTGCTATATATGATTAAAGTAAAGGTCAACTGTTAGACTTTCTAAATGTCAAAGATAAGGAAGAGAGTGACTTTTAGGGTGGAAGATCATACTTTGCATTCAGTAGTTTAAACAGTGGTTTTAGAGTTTGGTGTGAAATAAACGTAAAGGTCATTACTAAAGTACACGTTCATACTGTCTCTATCCTATACCAGGTGAGTGAACTTTTTAATTAAGCAATGAGAGGAATGTTTCTAGTGAGAGTAACAGCAAAACAGTAAATAAGCTCATGTTGCTGTTGTGTGGGATTGTAGTATAAAAAGATGTTCACACATTGTGCCAGTGTACATTTTTAGAAAGAATGGAAACTGTGGTAGTTACCACAATGGTACAAGTTCCAGCATTTATTTATTTATTTATTTATTTATTTTTACATATTACTCACCGCTACTTATATTTTTGCCCTAGCATCACTTCATCCCCTCTCACCTTGGTTCAGAAAGGAACATGATGACATGCTCTTTTACAAAACATTGCATAACTGCTTAATCTGTCATGATGGCTTAACCGCTCCTCGTGTGTTTTGCTTTCTCTCTCTCTCTCTCTGTCTCTCTTTTTTTTTTCCACTTTCAGTCACAATGCCTCACGCATACCCGTTCCTCAGCCCTGAGCAGAAAAAAGAGCTCAGTGATATTGCTCAGAGAATTGTCGCACCTGGAAAGGGAATCCTTGCTGCTGACGAATCCACAGGTATACTTGCCAATGGTGTCAATTATTATGTACATGCAAACACTTAACATTTCTACAGAATGCCTGAGGCAATTCATTGCACCAACATACACACCTTCTGTACGCTATAAACCTGATAAAATCAAACCACGCTGCAATTTATTATTGTAATTTATTGCAATTCTTCTCACTCTACTCCTGCAGGTAGCGTAGCCAAACGTTTCCAGAGCATCAATGCAGAGAACACTGAGGAGAACCGGAGGCTCTACCGTCAGCTGCTCTTCACTGCCGATGACCGTGTTAAGCCTTGCATTGGAGGAGTCATCTTCTTTCATGAGACCCTTTACCAAAAGACTGATGATGGCAAGCTCTTCCCTCAGCTGATCAAGGAGAGAGGCATGGTAGTGGGCATTAAGGTTGACAAGGGTGTAGTCCCTCTGGCTGGAACCAATGGAGAGACCACTACCCAGGGTGGGTTCACCATATATATATATATATATATTATTATCAATTTATTATTTTTTAAGCATCGCTGTCACACACTTTGTATTTGTTATAGCTTTCTCAAACAATTTCCTTTCACATTGTTTTTTTCTTAGGTCTGGATGGCCTATATGAGCGTTGTGCTCAGTACAAGAAGGATGGAGCTGATTTTGCCAAATGGCGCTGTGTGCTGAAGATCACCCCGACTACCCCCTCCAGCCTGGCCATCAAAGAAAATGCTAATGTCCTAGCACGTTATGCTAGTATCTGCCAGATGGTAAGCTTCACTCGTTGTCACACACAATGGCATAACGATTCTCCATAGAACTTTCAGCTCATTATGCTGTTAACTCTTTCACCAGCATGGCATTGTGCCAATTGTCGAGCCTGAGATCTTACCTGATGGTGACCATGATCTGAAAAGGTGCCAGTATGTAACTGAGAAGGTTTTGGCAGCTGTTTACAAAGCCCTGTCTGAACACCATGTTTACCTTGAGGGCACTCTGCTTAAGCCTAACATGGTCACTGCTGGCCACTCCTGCTCTCACAAGTACGCCCCCCAGGAAATTGCAATGGCCACTGTTACTGCTCTGCGTCGCACCGTGCCCCCTGCTGTTCCTGGTTAGTCATGCTCAGTCACATGTTAAAGTGTTGTCAGACCCTAAGCTGCATATTTCTGTGTTCTTCACCCACATTATTAAATAATCAGGTAATAACACTGTTAAGAAGGTGACTTATTGTAACTTAAGTTTAAAATTCACATCAATATTATTGTGGAGACAGACTCATTTTCTAGTCTTCCTGTTTTTGCAAATTATGCATTGTAGTCTAATTATGCATTATAGCTTATAAGCATAGTTCAGCCCATTATGGTTGCCAGATTTCTAAGTTTAGATGCGTGTGAAATGAAGTTTCTCAGTGGTGTCAAAACCGCTACATTTAAATATAAACATTTGCCGTTAACCTTCAAAATATAATAACATAAACAGGAAATTCTGACTGAAAATTTAAATATCATAGTTATCTCATAAGAGACTTATAAATGTTCATACATTCCACATTCTGTCATAAAACCATAATGTACTATGGCTTACCATATATACATAATGTGTGCTAGGGTATAATCTATTTTATCAAGCACTTAATGCAATTCATAGATTTGATGGAAAAACCATAGATGGAAAAACCACATGCTCACTTTAAGTTAATGTAGTAGTGTAGTAGTTCATAATTTTATTCATTAAGATCCTTCAGTAAGCATAGTCTCAGATTAAGACACATAGAACACTGTTCTCATTGCTCACTCAAGTCTCCTTTTTAAATGTTTTTTTTTCTTCCTATAGGAATTACTTTCCTTTCTGGAGGGCAGAGTGAGGAGGAGGCCTCAGTCAACCTAAATGCCATAAATACATGCCCCCTTCACAAACCTTGGGCACTCACCTTCTCTTATGGCCGTGCCTTGCAGGCTTCAGCCCTCAAAGCCTGGGGAGGCAAGAAGGAGAATGGAAAACCTTGCCAGGAGGAGTACATCAAGAGAGCATTGGTATAAATATCGCAACACTATATCTCAACACATTATTTAAAAAAAATCATCTAATATTAAGCACCACAGGTTTTTTTTTCTTCCTTTTTAGTTGCCTATACTTGTAGACTAAAAATGTCACTTTCTGTTTCATCAGGCCAACAGTGCAGCATGCATTGGTAAATACGAATCAACTGGAGATAAAGGAGCAGCAGCAGGAGAGTCCCTGTTTGTGGCAAATCATGCTTATTAAAGGCCCAAAGCTTTCGGCACACCAGCACTCCTGCTCCATCTCTGTCCTGAAACAACCAGACTTCCAACATTTTACCCTGCTCCCACTGAGCATTTGCATTTCTCTCCCATAATTACTCTATAGTATAGTAATTGGGGATGAGTGGTGTCTTGAGAAACTCACAATCCTTTTAAGCATGAAAGCCCTATAAAATATTCCATCTACTATTTCAAAGCTTTATATCAGCTTGAACAATTCCCCATTTTGTAGGTATAAGAAGATTTTTTTTTTCGTATGATGTACCCACATGTTTTTGACTCACAATAACCAACAAATAAAGAATTTGACCCACCAGCATGTGGTTTGTTGGTCATTGAATTTTGGTTAAAAATGTGAAATGGCTGTGGGAGGAGCGGAGAAGTCAAGCTTCATAACCCTTACAGTTTCTCAGCTCATTTATTGATTTACATTAAAAAAAAAAATGTCTTTGTTTTGATGAATACAAATACTGAAAAATTAAACATGAGGGTATTTAATTTTAATTTGACATTTTCATTAGCAATTTAAAGTTAACATAAAAAGTTTTATTTTTAAAATAATTCAAGCATAATGTAAATGTATTACACATTTCAAAGTAAATATAACTTATTTAATGTTTTCATGTGAACAGTTTTAATTCTAAAACTAAAACTGTTAAAGATATGATTAAGGAGATCATGGAGTTATACTTGCAAGAGGAGCCAACATCATTAATATGGACCTACCACGGTTGTACAAAATGGGAATTAACTATAATGGTAAACACTGATTGAGATTTGTAACAAGAACTTTAAAAGGTCCTAATGAAATTAGGGAGTGAAATGTTTTGCAGTTATTGTTGTTTGGAAAAGTAGTTAAGAAAGAGTGCAGTACCAGCATTTAAATTTCATTATACTTAAGTAAAGTACATTTGTTGTAAAAATACAACAAATAAAACTTAATTGTAGTAATGTAAACCCTGTGTATGATTAAATAGAGTCAGCAGACTAAATTCTACTTATTCTGAAACATATTTTTAACTCCACTGACATATGATGCATTGCATTTTAATGGTGTTAAAACCACCACTTGTGAGTAAACATGAAACAACAGATTCTAAAGAAAAAACAACAAACTTTTAAACCATCAACACTGTGCATTGTTCATTTCCTTCCAGCTCTGTAAGATGATTTTCAGTTTCTGAATGTCTCTCCTGTATGTATTCTTCTGCATACAAATTCTGCAAATCATTTACTGCATTACACCTCTTGTAGAGTTTGAGATACAGCTAAAGGCATTGCTATAAAAAGAACTGTGTTGAGTGGGTCATCAGAAATGGAACCTTTGTGACAACTCATACAAGTGACAACCTATCACACTACTTACAAATGCAACATCTAAAACCACAGTGGGGAGTTTTTTTTTTACTTGTTGTTGTTGAGGTTGCATTTTGTTATGTTCATTTATACTTTTATGGCAGTGTAGAAACCATTTGTATCTACAGTATGACTTGTAGTATGAATTGATACGTTTGTCAGCACTTCCACCAATTCTAGGAAACTCTCTTAAAAGTTTAGAAATAAATAATTTAACCCAGAAATAATTTATTATTCTTATTATTATTTCTTTCAATGTTTCTTAATCTTAGAGAAATATTCAGGCATTGGACTACGGTTCAGAAGATCCCAGGTTCAAACCTCACAACCACTAAGTTGCCACCGTTGGGCCCTTGAGCAAGGCCCTTAACCCTCAATTGCTCAGATGTAATGAGATAAAAATGTAAGTCTCCCTGGATAAGGGCGTCTGCCTAGATGTAGATGTAGCTAAAAGCAACTCTGCAGAGATAACGATAATCTCTGCTACGTTCTACAAAGTATTTTCTAATGTCTGTTGACATATTTAATGAAAGCTTGTAGATGCGAAGATAAAAACGCATTATATAGTGGATCCAATGCTTTAAAACATGTCTGCCGTTGCAGAAGTTTGCATTTATGCAAAAATGTTTTTGCTGTTTGTGAATGTAATGACACCTTTATCATGACAAGACATTCAAAGCTTTGGAAAAGGCCTTTACTGGGGTCTGTAAAAAAAAAAAAAAACTGAAGAGCAAAAAAACAGTAATTGTTGTTATTATTACACTCATACTGTATGTGGACCAGAGTTATAAGGTGGTGGTGGTGATAAGAACAAAATCTTGGTTTTTGCATGCTTACTGAATACATTATCTAATTAGCAAGTTCAACATGTTGATGTACATGATCAGTCCCCTATGGGCTACATGTCTTCTTTGTAAAGTGTGAAGCAGTGTTGTATTATCAAGACAGAACTTGCCCAGATAATTACCACAATATTAGCAAATATCAATTGTTTACATTGCTGCAAAGTAAAATTTCCTTCACATAAATATACATCAGTACAAATCATGGATTTTCCTCCTGTGTTAACATTGTTGATCCAGCTCCAGATACATTTAACCAGTTAACAGTGAGAATGTTTTTACATGAATTGTAGTGATGCGTTATAATTAGCTTGAACATTTATCAGTGAGAAATGAACCTAAACCAAGCAAAAAAAAAGTGCTTAATGGGTTGTAGGCAATCCTGAATGTTTTTTTAGTTCTCTGATATAGGATTAATGATAAATGATAACACCACTGATTGCATTAAAGCTGATCAGATGATTTTTTTAGCTTTATTCTGTTAAATACAGTATTTATAAAACCTCTATAATCATCAGTGATGGGTACTAACACTAGTGGTTTCTATAGTAACAACTTAAATATGGACTTAGATGGCAGATGCTTAGTTTAGTTACCATTTATTGAAGGCGTATCCACTATCAGTACTGTCTATCAGTTACAGATACAACTGTTCTTGCTAAGTTTTCAGATGCAGGAAGCTGTTGAGAACAGAGGCTTCTGTGGTTTCCTAATAACTTGCAAGCTCCTTTCTGTCATAGTAACTTTATGATAAATGAAAAGGAGAAGCTGGTGGAGGAACAACTGTTTATATTTACCAACACTTAAAATGGTAACAGGAACTTGATTAATGAATGTTCCTTAATATTAAATGTAACCATAAATGTGAAAAAATATCTTTTTGATCTACCATTATGAGCACTGTCAAATTGCTATAGGCAATCTCACCAACATAGCAGCTCATTGCTGATTACATCCACCCTGTTGGTGATTATATGACAGAATGCCCCACCTTTGTTTCTTCCTTAACTAAGAGAAATTACTCGGTTCCTGAACCGAAAAGTAAAAACACCACAAGGGCATTTTTTTTTCCTGTCAAACTGGCAGCTACAATTCTCCATATGCAATAAAAAGTATGTGAAATTGATACATGAGATTATTTACATGCTCCCTCTTAAACTGTGGCTAACTTTCTCCTTTGCAATGATTACCTCTGCCCTTGTGATCTTTTTTTCTTCCTCCTCTCTCTGAATTTGTAGCCTGCTGTCTCCATTTTAACCTCCTGCCCATTGCCCATCCAATTTGCTCTGAATTTAAAATCTACTATCCAGGCTGATTACTTTCTTCCCCTTTTTTATTTTATTTTTAAATAATAAAATAATAATAATTTTAAAATAATAATAAAAGTAAAAACACCGACAAAATAGTTGCATTATTTTTATCTTCTCCCTTGGGCCTCACGCAAAGCCAAATCACTATCTAGTGGTGTCTCGTTTATTAATGAGTCAACACTTTGAGCTGGCTTCTGTAGATTTATTTCTCTAAACTGGGTAACAATATAATGTGCAATTATGATTGAACTTTATTCATTTAATCCAACTTTTGCAACCATTAGTTCTGACCAAATATTTTGATTCAACAAGAGGCATTCTACGAATGCTGATATAGAGTACAAAAGCACTGGGGCATTTAACTACATTTATCTCTGCGTAACAACTGTTCTAAAAATATGGGTAATTATTCTAACTCTCGGTCACTAGCTTAATGCTACATTGTAACAAACTATGCCAAAAGGACTGATATTTTTCAGTTGCTGAACAATTTTTGGTGGCATAACAATTCCATTTGTAGAACTGTTATATAAAAGTAATATCACACTCAACGTCATGCTGTTGTACTGAATATCAGAACGGAGGTGATATATTTGCCAATCAGCCGACTGCCTCACAGCCATGCTGATATTTAGCACAACAGCGATCAGGAGGGTGAATATCAGGGTGATATGGGCTTAGATGTATTGGGAGTGAACTTTAATCTCTGTGGATTGTGGACATGTGCTATTGTGGCAAGAAAAAAGGGCTGACAAAAACATATTTTTTACTCCTAAAGTTTTAACAGACTATGTAACCTTATGATGTACACCCAGCGAGTACACAACGCAAGTTACTATTTACTAATATAATAAAGTCACAGGTTTGTATGTACATGGCTGATCCACTTTTATTAAAATAATATAAAAAATAAACCAAACATTGTAGGGGAAAAAATTTGTAAAACTACCTAAGTTTATTGAAATGGGATATTAAAGATTATCCTTAAAATGCAACAACTGTATGTGACCAATTTATACATTTTATATACAGTTGCAAGAAAAAGTATGTGAACCCTTTGGGATTACGTGGTGTTTTGCATGAATTGGTCATAAACTGTGCTCTGAACTTCATCTATGTCACAACAATTGAAAAACACAGTCTGCTTAAAATAATACTACACAAACATTAAATGTTTTAATGTTTTTATTGAACATACCATGTAAGTATTCACAGTGCAGGGTGGAAAAAGTATGTGAACCCCTAGCCTAATGACTTCTCCAAGAGCTAATTGGAGCCAGGAGTGAGTCAACTAGTGTGATGATATTAGATGTGTTGCTGAAAGCTGTCCTGCACTTTAAAAACCCACACCAGTTTTGGGTTTACTGGTTTCAAGAAGCACTGCCTGATGTGAATCATGCCTTGGAGAGCTGTCAGAAGATCTACGATCAAGAAGGAAAACATTAAACAGGAATGGAGTACATGGGAGGACACCATGGAGGAAGCCATTGTTGTCCAAAAAAAATATTGCAGTATGTTTGAAGTTTGCAAAAGTGCACCTGGATGTTCCACAGCACTACTGTCAAAATATTCTGTGGGCAGATGAAACCAAAATTGAGTTGTTTGGAAAAAACACAAAACACTATGTGTGGAGAAAGAAGGCATGGCGGAGGGAGAATCATGGTATGGGGCTGGTTTACTGCCTCAGGGACTGGACGGATTGTTGTCATTGATGGAATAATGAATTCCAGAGTTTATCAAGACACTTCGCAGGAAAACTTAAGACCATCTGTCCACCAACTGAAGCTCCGCAGAGGGTGTAAATGCTGTGGCATGGCCTTAAGAGAGAGATTCACACAAGGCATCCCAAGAACATTGCTACACTAAAACAGTTTTGTGAAGAGGCGTGGTCCGAAATTACTGCAGATCGTTGTGAAGGTCTGATCTGCAACTACAGGAAACATTTGGTTGAAGTTATTGGTGCCAAAGGAGGGTGAAACAGTTATTAAGTCCAAAGGTTCATATACTTTTTCCACTCAGCACTGTAAATGTTTAGATGTTATGTTCAATAACATATAATGTTTGTGTAGTATTATTTTAAGCAGACTGTGTTTTTATGTGATTTAGATGAAGTACAGAGCACCGTTTATGATCAATTTATGCAAAACTCCAAGTAATAACAAAGGGTTCACATACATTTTCAGTGAAATGAAACAACGTTCCTCCAAGACCAAGGTGCTACATACAACATGAACTTAACAACATAAATTAACAATAACTAACTAGCTAACTAAGAAACCTAGTTAGCTGGCTAGCTGAGACAAGACTGATTGACGTGTCAAGATAAATTAAGAACATAACAGAGACCTAATTAGCCGTCTAGCTGGGACAAGACAGATCTACAGTACATTTTTAGTTAAACAAAGAACTATCTAAATTTTCATACAAAAGAAACAACATGAAGTGCACATGCAAATGGGCAATCGAGAGCAAAAAAGTGACAATGCAACAACCTGACATTAGAATACAAAACTGAGTTCTTGGTGAATGCTTTGTCCTAAATGAGGCGTTTTGCTGGTGAGAACTAGAGAATTCTCAATGCAAACCATAGAGGGAAAAGCAAGGCTGGAATAGGCTGCAGGAACTCTAGGTCAACATTGTTCTCATGACCTCTATTGAAGCAGCGGTGAAAGTGATTTCTGAGCAATTCCATGAGGAGCAGTCCATCATCTCGAGAACTGGACTCTTCACATCTCAAGATGTTTTTGTAGAAGCAGAATGAACCTGAAATGATGGACATGAGTCTGGGAAACAACGATCTGCTTATAGATGGTTGAGCATAGCTCAGCCCTTTAACACAATCTCAGCTTGACAGGGAATTATGTTCTCATTGGGAACCTGAAAGCTCTCATGAACCAAGCAAGCTAATCAGAACCTTGTTGCAGTCTGTTGATCCACAGAGAGTGGTTACTGTAAAACCAGGGCTCGTCCGGGATTTGAACCCGGGATCTCTCGCACCCGAAGCGAGAATCATACCCCTAGACCAACGAGCCAGCATGGTTTTTAGAAGGATGTTGCTCACTGTGAGCAGGATAATGTAGCATAACCATGTTTTTCCGTATCTTTGGACAGAGAATGCTAAACTCCTGATATGATTTGGCACGACATTATGCGAAACAAAGTTTCTAGGTATCTAGTTTTTCTTCAGCAAACCTCTATGGATTTATTCATTTCGCTCCATTTAAACAGGGCTAGAATCGTCTTTGGAGACACCGTTGCCACAGAAGAAGGTTTTGCAATGCCTGTGGGAGCTGCAGCAAGCTACCCGCTACCAAAATTAACAAGAAAAGTGCTTGCTTTTGTCACCATTATTTATAAGAGCTGCAGAAACTCCCTCAACTCCTTCTGTTTGAAAAGATGCTTTAACAAAGACAAGTCAAGTGGGCTTTTATTGTCATTCCAACCATATATGTTTCTGTACACAGTGAAACAACGTTCCTCCAAGACCAAGGTGCTACATACGACATGAATTTAACAACATAAATTAACAATAACTAACTAGCTAACTAAGAAACCTAGTTAGCTGGCTAGCTGAGACAAGACTGATTGACGTGACAACATGAATTAAGAACAGAAATTAACAATAACTAACTAGCTAACTTGGAGAACTAATTAGCTGACTAGCTGGGACAAGACAGATCTACATTTTTAGTTAAACAGTTAACTATCTACGTTTTCATACAAAAGAAACAACATGAAGTGCACATGCAAATGGGCAATCAAGAGCAACAAAGTGACAATGCAACAACCTGACATTAGAATACAAAACTGAGTTCTTGGTGAATGCTTTGTCCTAAATGAGGCATTTTGCTGGTGAGAACTAAAGAATTCTCAATGCAAACCATAGAGGGAAAAGCAAAGCTGGAATAGGCTGCAGGAACTCTAGGTCAACATTGTTCTCATGAACTGAGTGAAAGATCCTTCAATTCACCTCTATTGAAGCTTTGTTAGGTTTGGGTATTAAGGTAATAATCCCTTGTGTCATGGTCGGTGGAAGTAATTCTTGCTCTAAACTTTCCTCAAATACTTTAAGTAAGAACGGAGATATTTCTTCTGCAAACATCTTGTATAACTCAGATGTTATACCATCACTGCCTGGACTTTTATTCTCTTTTAAGCTCTTAATAGCCTGTTGAACTTCTGAATGAGATATATTGCTATCACAAGCATTTTTATCTTCTCTTTTTTTTTATTTCTCTCCTGAAATTACTTTGTTAGAAATAATAGAGTCAAAAAGAAGGTTGGCCGAGTTAGTGCAAAATCTTGAAGTATATAAGTTATTATAAAAGTTGGAACAAAAAGATGTTATTTCCTTAGGATTATCAAGAATTCTATCATCTGTACGAAGATGTTCAATAGAAGAATTTAGGTCATTTGACTTCTCCAGTCTGAAAAAATAGGCTGAATTTTGCTCTCCTTCTTCCAGCCATTTTTTCCTGGATCGAACATAGGCTCCCTTAGCTTTAGATCTATATATGTCATCTAATTTATTTCGAAGTTTAGAGTACTCAAGCTTTTGATTCTCTGTCAATGGTTCCTTTAATAAAAGATTGTTTAGTTGTGAAAGAGTATCGTCTTCTAAAATTCTATTTTTTTTTCATTAGATTGCTTCCAAATTTTCTCAAGAATTTCCCTAATTCGTATTTCAAAAGCTCCCAATTGGATCTATAAGCTTTCTGTAAATTGTCTCTTCCCCAGTAAGACTGGATAAGGTCCTTAATTTGTTTCTTCACCATTTCGTATTTAAGTAGGGAACTATTAAATTTCCAAAGTAAAGCTTTTGGAGCATTGTGTGCTACAACTGGGGATAGATTGACTAAAATACTGATGGCTTTATGGTCAGACATAGGGCTATTGCAAATGTTAAAAGAAATTTTATTACTGCTTAAGGTTTTAGAAATCAGCCAGTAGTCAATCCTGGATTGCCTTGAACAGTTTTTGTTACACCAGGTGTACTGTGTTACATCCGGAAACATGTCTCTCTAGATGTCGACTAAGTCAAATTTATGCATAAATGCAGTGAGATATGAGTTTGTGGATGCAGCTTTCCTTGGAGGGTACCGATCAAGCATGTCATTCACTGTAATGTTAAAATCCCTACCTAAAATTAAAAAAGCAGTTGGATATTTACCTAATGCATATCTAAGTTTTTGATCTATCCTGTCAAAGAGATTGCGGTTTTCTGCAACAGAGTTATATCCACAGATGTTAATAATAATTAGTATATATCGATTGATATGAACTACCATCAGCAGAAAGTGATCTAAAGGATCAGTACTGGTTTCCAAAATACTACCATTAAAGTTATACTTCATAATCCCTACTCCAGCAGAATGTCCCATGTGATAACCATATATCGTTGCCCCACTGTGACCTCCAAAATTTGGTATCTTTAAATGTAGAGTGACTCTCCTGAAAGAAACAAAAATCTACTTTGTGCCTTTTAGAAAACAAAAATAATGCTTTTCTTTTAACATGATTTTTTTATCCCCTGGCATTTAGAGAAAATAGAGATAAAGACATATCAAATAAAATAAGAACACCTAAAGAACAAGGTATAAAAACAAGATATTAACTATAGATATTAACTAGAACAGAAGAAACATCACTAGAATCACAAGTAAAATATGTAAGAATCTCCTAACCCTGCAACATAGAACAAGGAATCATAACAACATGAGTAAAGTCTTTATTATTTCTTTTTACCTCTTAGTCCCATTATTTATTCTTTCATTCCTCTTTCAGGCATTTAGATTTTGTAATTACTTCTTCCAAACAAGCTCATGGTCTCGAAGTCAACTAAGGATGGCCATGAGTACCATGAAGCATATCTGTCCATCATCTCTGCGCTCTATCTCGAGAAGTGGACTCTTCACGTCTCAAGATGTTTTTGTAGAAGCAAAATGAACCTGAAATGATGGACATGAGTCTGGGAAACTAGAATTTGCTTATAGATGGATGAGCATAGCTCAGCCCTTCAACACAATCTCAGCTTGACAGGGAATTATGTTCTCATTGGGAACCTGAAAGCTCTCTGACATTATATTGTCTTGAACTAATTAGAACCTTGTTGCAGTCTGTTGATCCACAAAGAGTGGTCACTGTAAAACCAGGGCTCGAATGGGATTTGTACCCGGGACCACTCATACCCTAAGCGAGAATCATACCCCTAGACCAACAAGCCAGATTGCATGAAAGAGAAAGAATAAAAATGTAAAGGGGTCAGCCTTGGAAATATGGCCTTGCTTTCGCAAGCAATGACCAGCCATGTCAGAGTGGTGCAGTTGGACAGAGGATTATGGGCTCCCTTGGTGGTGGAACCTCTCTCATCCTCTCATGAGCCAAGGAGGCTCACCAGAACCACTTGTTCCACAGAGAGGTCAACTGTTCAATGCAAAAACAGGGCTCGACCGGGATTTGAACCCAGGACCTCTCGCACCCAAAGTGAGAATCATTTCCCTAGACTAACAAGCCAGATTGCATGCAGGAGAAAGTACCGTTGGCAGATAACAGTATCTTTTTTATTGTTTTTCTGCACAGTTGTGCATACAATACTCAACACATAGGATAGCAGAGGAAATTATTAATTAAAAACTGTTACGGATATCGAAAGGTAGTAGGTTCCACAGGTAGGGGGCAGCGTAGCGTAGCTAAAAGCTCGAGATCCCATGATTGCCAAACGCATACGAGGAAGAATCAGGTTTAATGATGATAATGATCTCAGATTTCTAGAAGGAGTATAGGTTAAGAGAAGATTAGTTAAATATGACGGAGCCAGGTTTTGTAATGCCTTATAAATGAGAAGCAGAATTTTATAATGTATGCGCTGTTGGACGGGAAGCCAGTGTAGTTGTTGAAGAACAGGAGTTATGTGGTCCATTGTAGGCGTTCTAGTTAGTATTCTAGCGGCTGAGTTCTGTACTAACTGTAGCTTGTGTAGGACTTTGAGGGGAAGACCACAAAAAAGAGCATTGCAATAATCTATGCGTGTGGTGACGAGAGCGTGTACCAAAATAGCAGCCCTCCTCATTGAGGAGGCGGAGACGGTTAATGTTTCGGATATGGTAGTACCCTGTCCTGATGATATTGTTAATGTGTGCTTCAAACGATAGAGTGTTGTCGAGGATAACACCCAAGCTTTTAACTTGTGTTGAAGGGGAGATTGTGGAACCATCAATACTTAACGAAAAACTACTGGTCTTCGATAGAGTATTTTTAGTGCCCACGAGGAGTATTTCAGTTTTACTACTGTTAAGTTTAAGAAGATTATTTGAGAACCATAACTTAATTTCAGCTAAACAGTTTGAAAGAGAAGATGGAGAAAGGTCAGAAGTAGGCTTGGAAGAAATATAGAGCTGGGTGTCATCAGCAGAGCAGTGAAATAGGACACCATATTTCCGGAAAATATACCCCAGGAGCAGCAAGTAAATGATAAATAGTAAAGGACCCAAAATTGACCCCTGAGGGACTCCTAGCCAAATAGCTGCGGCGACAGACACAGATTAAATCCCCATAAATATAAAAACTTTAGCGCCTGTTATCGCAGGACAGGGATCATCTACTGTATACTATTGTTTTTCACTGCTTATATTTTTTGCCCCAGTTTCATTTGTTTTTTTACGTTATTTCATGTGCTATTTGTGTATGCGTGTATGTGCGTGCGTGCGTGTGTGTGTGTGTGTGTGTGTGTGAGAGAGAGAGAGGGAGAGAGAGAGAGAACACAGTTGCATTCATAGGTTTAATCAGCTATTTACAAGATGCACTAACGGTTAAAGTGCCACAGGTGCGTGGTCCTGCTTTCGTCAGGTTCGCCTGAGCTGGCTTTAACACAAACATATTTGCGCGCCGGCAGGTTGAAAGAACCCAACTTAATTAATGGCGCATAATATCTTGAACAAATATCTGCCCATACGGATCAGTATTTCTTTTGTCAGAGGTTTAGCGCCTGTTATCGTAGGACATGGGTTGTTTAGCTAGAATAAACTACTGTATTTTTACTGCTTATATTTTTGCCCTAGTTTCATTTGGTTTTATGCATTTTCATGTGCTGTGTGTTTGAGAGAGAGAGAGCTTATATTGTCTTGGATTACTACTACTACCACTCCTATTAATAATAATAATATTTGTTATGCAAATTAAACCCATGGGTCTCAATCATAATCAGCAATCATCATTTCAGGTGCTATTTGTGTGTGCATGTATGCTTGTGTGCGAGAGAGAGAGAGAGAGAGAGAGAGAAAGAGAGAGAGAGAGCTCATGTGCACGTAAGAGAGCTTAAAGTATATTGTGATTTGTCCAAGGTTGCTAAAGCCTGGCGTATACTACTAATAAAAATTATTTCAATTAAACCTATTTGTCGCAATCACAAATTAAGCTAACGCTCTAAACAGGTGACACAACAAATTATACATTTTCATATATACATTTGACAAATTATACATAGAAATTTTCAAATATAACACTTGAAAATATATATACAAAAAAGAAATAAATTAAAACAATCACCAATTGTTGCTAAAGCCAGCCAGTGGCTGTTCAGGGTCAAGTTTATAAGTGCATTTGTTAATACAGAGTACTGCAATGCATCAAATACTTATTTCCTGGTTTGATCTATTGTACATTTTGTGCGACATGGCAGTTTTGTAATGTTCACTGTACTGTACATTTACTGTAAACGTCTCAAAGTCACAGGTGTGTGCTTCTGCATTCGTCAGGTTTGCCTGAGTTAGCTTTAACACAAACACATTTGTGCAGGTTGAAAAAAAACCTTTAAACACAGACTACATGCAGGTGAAATTACTGTTGGCAGGTAACAGTATCTTTTCAATGTTTATCTGCACAGCTGTGCATACAATACTCAACACATAGGGTAGCAGAGAAAATTACGTGAAAAAAGGTTCTAGTCATCCAGGCTTTCTTCGCATTGTCTGTATGGTTGTGCCCTTTTCACGCAAGTCGAACAGGGCTAGAATAAAAGTGTTGTGGAAGACAGCAGAATCTCACAAGCAGGGTTTGTAATTCCTGCAGGAGTTGCAGCAGTATATCTGTGATCACAACTAAAAAGAAGATTATTCGTTGATTTAACCCTGGGGTATTACATCTGACTGATTTCTTCATGTATCAAGATGGTTTTGTTGAAACTGAATAAACATGTAAAGGGGTGAGCCTTGGAAATATGGCTTTGCTTTCGCAAGCAATGACTAGCCATGTCAGAGTGGTGCAGTTGGACAGAAGATTATGGGCTTCCTTGGAGGTGGAACCTCTCTCAACCTCTCATGAACCAAGGAGGCTCACCAGAACCACGTGTTCCACAGAGAGGTTGACTGTTCAATGCAAAACCAGGGCTCAATGTTGTCCAGAAGTTTTTTAATGGAAAGAAAGGATAGCTGTTTGCCCTGACCCATGACCATTTGATTGCTTTTACATTCTGAAGAACCAGGCTTAGCAATGTTTCATTTAAATGCACAGGGTTAAAACACACGACCGACGAAGGATACCAGTTGAACCCATGTGTGCAGAGCACAGTCCATCGCCTTAACCTCTTGGACAAATCATCGAAGCCGGAAAGATTTCTTTCGGAAAAGTTGTTTTTTTCCTGATCAATTCCATGCATGTCTGAGAGCATGGCATCCAAGTTTCATTCCAGAGCCCACTGGATTTGCAGTCCACGCATTAAACGCTTGGCCACCTAGTACAGCGCCTCCAGCACTTAACACAAATTCTGGAGGGACCATTTCTTTTCTTTATTCAAAGCAAAGTGAATGTTTTCACAGGAAGTGAATGAAGCGGATGCGGAAAAATGCTTGAATATAGGATAATTTCTTCGAGTACAGGATCATTGGGGACCAGTGGACCATTGTCCAATCTTTGTGTGTTTCGATTAAGCCTATACCGGTCCCTGTTCAGACTAGCTAGTTACCTTTTTTTGAACAATTATAATGGCTTTTTACCTACAGATGAGAACAGTCTTGTTAAAAAGGGAACAATATTTGAGACAGCATGCTTCATGTTGTAAGCAGCATGCTTCATGTTGGCTGCCTGTCTGAGGTCGTCCAGGGACACCACTGGAGCTGCGTGATTGCGCAGCGTGAAAACATGGGACTCACAAGCTGCCTGAAAGCTTGGGAGACAAGCCTCGCAAGGGAGGATTGCCTCCAGCACTTGCCACCCTGACAGCAGCTCCGACCTCAAATTCAAATTCAAATTTTATTTGTCACATACACAGTCATACACAGTACGATATGCAGTGAAATGCTTAAACAACCGCTCCGTGACCTTAAATATTTTTTACAAATGGAACCTATAAAACAGATTCCATCAAAGTTACAAAAAAAATATATATATATATATATATATATATATATATATATATATATATATATATATATATATATATATATATATAATCTGAAGTATAATGTAATGTAATGTAATGTTTGAATCATTTGGTAAGTGCTCGTTGCTGTGAATTGTACCTAGAGCTACCAGTATAGCATGAAAGCCTGAAGCTTCATGCTATAAATCCTTTTGGAAGCATGACATCACACTCGATAAAGGCTCCCTAGCAACCGTGTCCTTGGAATGCATTCCTTCTGGTAGACTGGAATCAACATCCCAAAGGGATTTATGAGGGGTTACCTATTAGAGTTAAGCTGTTGATTGAGACATTACAAGGAAGAACAAGCAAAGTAGGCGTGACCATGACAAACAGCTGTTGTGAGACTAACACACCTTCAACATGACCAGGCCTACAGGAGCCATGAAAACATTTTGATGAAGAGAGCTAGAACATGAGACTTATACAAGAAATTCCCCTAGAAGCGACCTATGTATATTTAGTCAACTCAGCCAACTGTCAATGCAGATGAATCAAAAGCTCACATTGGCAGCAATGGGATTCGAATCCATGCCTCCAAAGAGACTGGAGCCTTAATCCAGCGCCTTAGACCGCTCGGCCACGCTACCCACTGATGCATGAAATGATCATGGAACGTCAGAAAAAAGAGAGAGAGCGCAACACTTCGGCAATAACGTCTGCACTGCGTCCATTACTAAAAACAGTTGAACAAGGTCTCGTTCATGACAAAAGGATCTATACCTACATGGGTTATGCACAGTGGATCGACTGTCAACTGCCTTCATCTCATGTTGACACAGTTCACACAAATGAATTTGCATCCAAAATGCACATGATCAGTGCTACGTGTTTCCAGTCTCTTAATCCAGTCTTGTCACGCTCACGGAGCTGCACAAAGGCACTGCTTTGTAGGCCTTCCTGATGAATTCCATGCATGTCTGAGAGCATGGCATCCAAGATTCATTCCAGAGCCCACTGAATTTGCAGTCCACGCATTAAACGCTTGGCCACCTAGGGACAGCAGACAAGCTAGAAGTTGTTTTTTTCCTGATCAACTCCCCCTTTTTTTTGAACAATTATAATGGCTTTTTACCTACAGATGTGAACAGTCTCCCTAGCAACCATGTCCTTTGAAAGCATTCCTTCTGGTAGACTGGAATCAACATCCCAAAGGGGTTTATGAGGGGTTACCTATTAGAGCAGGGTTGGCCAAGTTCGGTCCTAGAGAGCCGCAATCCTGCAGAGTTCAGCTCCAGCCCTGAAAAGAAAAACTCTCCTGCCAGTGGCCTTAGTAGTCCTCAAGACCTTGATTAGCTTGTTCAGCTGTGTTTGATTAGGGCTGGAGCTGAACTCCACACAAAAGACCGCTCAATAAGATGAGGCGTGCCTGCAAACAGCCTAAGACACACCACCTACGAAGGTGGGATTCAAACCCACACCTGAAGAGCACAATGAATCAGCAGTCCATCGCCTTAACCTCTCGGCCACCTCGTCGAATCCAGCGAGATTTCTCACACATTTTGCAAGGGACAGGATACAAGCTAGAAGTTGTTTTTTTCCTGATCAATTCCATACATGTCTGAGAGCATGGCATCCAAGTTTCATTCCAGAGCCCACTGGATTTGCAGTCCACGCATTAAACGCTTGGCCACCTAGTACAGCACCTCCAGCACTTAACACAAATTCTGGAGGAACCATTTCTTTTCTTTTTTCTGCGTTCATTACTAAAAATGGTTGAACAAGGTCTTGTTTATGATAAAAGGATCCATACCTACATGGGTTATACACAACGGATCGACTGTCAACTGACTTCATCTCATGTTGACACAGTTCACACAAATGAATTTGCATCCAAAATGCACATGATCAGTGCTACGTGTCTCCAGTCTCTCAATCCAGTCTTCTCACCCTCACAGACCTCTGCAAAGGCACTGCTTGTAGGCCTTCTCCACACGAAAGACCGCACAATAACATGAGGCATGTCTGCAAACAGCTTAAAACACACCACCGACGAAGGTGGGATTCGAACCCACGCGTGCAGAGCACAATGGATTAGCAGTCAATCGCCTTAAACTCTCGGCCTTTGCAGAGGATTCGGCGCTCAGCCACGCTACCCACTGATGGATGACGCGACCATGGAACATCGGAAAAAAGAGAGAGCGCAACGCTGCGGCAATAAAGTCTGCACTGCGTTCATTACTAAAAATGGTTGAACAAGGTCTTGTTCATGACAAAAGGATCCATACCTACATGGGTTATACACAACAGATCGACTGTCAACTGCCTTCTTCTCATGTTGACACAGTTCACACAAATGAATTTGCATCCAAAATGCACATGAGCAGTGTCTCCAGTCTCTTAATCCAGTCTTGTCACCCTCACAGACCTCTGCAAAGGCACTGCTTGTAGGCCTTCTCCAAACGAAAAACCGCACAATAACATGAGGCGTGTCTGCAAACAGCCTAAGGCACACCACCGACGAAGGTGGGATTCGAACCCACGCGTGCAGAGCACAATGGATTAGCAGTCGATCGCCTTAACCTCTCGGCCACCTCGTCGAATCCAGCAAGATTTCTCACACATTTTGCAAGGGACAGCATACAAGCTAGAAGTTGTTTTTTCCTGATCAATTCCATACATGTCTGACAGCATGGCATCCAAGTTTCATTCCAGAGCCCACTGGATTTGCAGTCCACGCATTAAACGCTTGGCCACCTAGTACAGCACCTCCAGCACTTAACACAAATTCTGGAGGGACCATTTCTTTTCTTTTTTCAGAGCAAAGTCGATGAGTCTTTCTCTCCGTCAACATATGTATGCTTTGTGGCATGTGGTGTTTTCATAGGAAGTGAATGAAGCGGATGCGGAAAGACGCTGCAAACTTGAGAACAGGATCATTTCTTCATCGAGTGGACCATTTTCCAATCTTTGTGTGGCAAGGATTCGATTAAGCCTATATCGGACCCTGTTCAGACTAGCTAGTTACCTTTTTTTGAACAATTATAATGGCTTTTTACCTACAGATGTGAATAGTCTCCCTAGCAACCGTGTCCTTGGAAAGCATTCGTTCTGGTAGACTGGAATCAACATCCCAAAAGGGTTTATGAGGGGTTACATATTAGAGTTAAGCTGTTGATTGAAACATTACAAGGGAGAACAAGCAAAGGCACTGCTTGTAGGCCTTCTCCACACAAAAGAATGCACAATAACATGAGGCGTGTCTGCAAACAGCCTAACACACACCACCGACGAAGGTGGGATTCAAACCCACGCATGCATAGCACAATGAATAAGCAGTCCATCGCCTTAACCTCTCGGCCACCTCGTCGAATCGAGCGAGATTTTTCACCCATTTTGCAAGGGACAAGCTAGAAGTAGTTTTTTTCCTGATCAATTCCATACATGTCTGAGAGCATGGCATCCAAGTTTCTTTCCAGAGCCCACTGGATTTGCAGTCCATGCATTAAATGCTTGGCCACCTAGTACAGCACCTCCAGCACTTAACACAAATTCTGGAGGGACCATTTCTTTTCTTTTTTCAGAGCAAAGTCGATGAGTCTTTCTCTCCGTCAATATATGTAAAGCCAAAAGGCATGTCTGCAAACAGCCTAAAACACACCACCGACAAAGGTGGGATTCAAACCCACTCGTGCAGAGCACAATGGATTAGCACTCGATCACCTTAAACTCTCGGCCTTTGCAGAGGATTCTGCGCTCGTCCACGCTACCCACTGATGGATGACGCGACCATGGAACATCGGAAAAAAGAGAGAGCGCAACGCTGCGGCAATAAAGTCTGCACTGCGTTCATTACTAAAAATGGTTGAACAAGGTCTTGTTCATGACGAAAGGATCCATACCTACATGGGTTATACACAACGGATCGACTGTCAACTGCCTTCATCTCATGTTGACACAGTTCACACAAATGAATTTGCATCCAAAATGCACATGATCAGTGCTACGTGTCTCCAGTCTCTTAATCCAGTCTTGTCACCCTCACAGACCTCTGCAAAGGCACTGCTTGTAGGCCTTCTCCACACGAAAGACCACACAATAACATGAGGCATGTCTGCAAACAGCCTAAAACACACCACCGACGAAGGTGGGATTCGAACCCACTCGTGCAGAGCACAATGGATTAGCACTCGATCGCCTTAAACTCTCGGCCACCTCGTCGAATCCAGCGAGATTTTTCACACATTTTGCAAGGGACAAGCTAGAAGTTGTTTTTTTCCTGATCAATTCCATACATGTCTGAGAGCATGGCATCCAAGTTTCTTTCCAGAGCCCACTGGATTTGCAGTCCACGCATTAAATGCTTGGCCACCTAGTACAGCACCTCCAGCACTTAACACAAATTCTGGAGGGACCATTTCTTTTCTGTTTTCAGAGCAAAGTCGATGAGTCTTTCTCTCCGTCAATATATGTATGCCTTGTGGCATGTGGTGTTTTCATAGGAAGTGAATGAAGCGGATGCGGAAAGACACTGCAAACTTGAGAACAGGATCATTTCTTCATCGAGTGGACCGTTTTCCAATCTTTGTGTGGCAAGGATTCGATTAAGCCTATATAGGACCCTGTTCAGACTAGCTAGTTACCTTTTTTTGAACAATTATAATGGCTTTTTACCTACAGATGTGAATAGTCTCCCTAGCAACCGCGTCCTTGGAAAGCATTCCTTCTGGTAGACTGGAATCAACATCCCAAAAGGGTTTATGAGGGGTTACATATTAGAGTTAAGCTGTTGATTGAAACATTACAAGGGAGAACAAGCAAAGCTCACTCAGCCAACTGTCAATAAAGTCAAATCAAAAGGTCATTCTGGCAGCGGTGGGATTTGAACCCACGCCTCCAAAGAGACTGGAGCCTTAATCCAGCGCCTTAGACCGCTCGGCCACACTACCCACTGAAAAAAAGAGAAAGAGCGCAACGCTGCGGCAATAAAGTCTGCACTGCGTTCATTACTAAAAATGATTGAACAAGGTCTTGTTCATGACAAAAGGATCCATACCTACATGGGTTATACACAACGGATCGACTGTCAACTGCCTTCATCTCATGTTGACACAGTTCACACAAATGAATTTGCATCCAAAATGCACATGATCAGTGCTACTTGTCTCCAGTCTCTTAATCCAGTTTTCTCACCCTCACAAACCTCTGCAAAGGCACTGCTTGTAGGCCTTCTCCACACGAAAGACCGCACAATAACATGAGGCGTGTCTGCAAACAGCCTAAGACACACCACCGACGAGGGTGGGATTCGAACCCACACGTGCAGAACACAATGGATTAGCAGTCCATCGCCTTAACCTCTCGGCCACCTCGTCGAATCCAGCGAGATTTCTCACACATTTTGCAAGGGACAGCATACAAGCTAGAAGTTGTTTTTTTCCTGATCAATTCCATACATGTCTGAGAGCATGGCATCCAAGTTTCATTCCTGAGCCAACATATGTATGCCTTGTGGCATGTGGTGTTTTCATAGGAAGTGAATGAAGCGGATGCGGAAAGACGCTGCAAACTTGAGAACAGGATCATTTCTTCATCGAGTGGACCGTTTTCCAATCTTTGTGTGGCAAGGATTCGATTAAGCCTATATCGGACCCTGTTCAGACTAGCTAGTTACCTTTTTTTGAACAATTATAATGGCTTTTTACCTACAGATGTGAATAGTCTCCCTAGCAACCGCGTCCTTGGAAAGCATTCCTTCTGGTAGACTGGAATCAACATCCCAAAAGGGTTTATGAGGGGTTACATATTAGAGTTAAGCTGTTGATTGAAACATTACAAAGGAGAACAAGCGAAGCTCACTCAGCCAACTGTCAATAAAGTCAAATCAAAAGCTCACTCTGGCAGCGGTGGGATTCGAACCCACGCCTCCAAAGAGACTGGAGCCTTAATCCAGCGCCTTAGACCGCTCGGCCACACTACCCACTGAAAAAAAGAGAAAGAGCGCAACGCTGCGGCAATAAAGTCTGCACTGCGTTCATTACTAAAAATGATTGAACAAGGTCTTGTTCATGACAAAAGGATCCATACCTACATGGGTTATACACAACGGATCGACTGTCAACTGCCTTCATCTCATGTTGACACAGTTCACACAAATGAATTTGCATCCAAAATGCACATGATCAGTGCTACTTGTCTCCAGTCTCTTAATCCAGTTTTCTCACCCTCACAAACCTCTGCAAAGGCACTGCTTGTAGGCCTTCTCCACACGAAAGACCACACAATAACATGAGGCATGTCTGCAAACAGCCTAAGACACACCACCGACGAAGGTGGGATTTGAACCCACGCGTGCAGAGCACAATGGATTAGCAGTCCATCGCCTTAACCTCTCGGCCACCTCGTCGAATCCAGCGAGATTTCTCACACATTTTGCAAGGGACAGCATACAAGCTAGAAGTTGTTTTTTTCCTGATCAATTCCATACATGTCTGAGAGCATGGCATCCAAGTTTCATTCCTGAGCCAACATATGTATGCCTTGTGGCATGTGGTGTTTTCATAGGAAGTGAATGAAGCGGATGCGGAAAGACGCTGCAAACTTGAGAACAGGATCATTTCTTCATCGAGTGGACCGTTTTCCAATCTTTGTGTGGCAAGGATTCGATTAAGCCTATATCGGACCCTGTTCAGACTAGCTAGTTACCTTTTTTTGAACAATTATAATGGCTTTTTACCTACAGATGTGAATAGTCTCCCTAGCAACCGCGTCCTTGGAAAGCATTCCTTCTGGTAGACTGGAATCAACATCCCAAAAGGGTTTATGAGGGGTTACATATTAGAGTTAAGCTGTTGATTGAAACATTACAAGGGAGAACAAGCAAAGCTCACTCAGCCAACTGTCAATAAAGTCAAATCAAAAGCTCACTCTGGCAGCAGTGGGATTCGAACCCACACCTCCAAAGAGACTGGAGCCTTAATCCAGCGCCTTAGACCGCTCGGCCACACTACCCACTGAAAAAAAGAGAAAGAGCGCAACGCTGCGGCAATAAAGTCTGCACTGCGTTCATTACTAAAAATGATTGAACAAGGTCTTGTTCATGACAAAAGGATCCATACCTACATGGGTTATACACAACGGATCGACTGTCAACTGCCTTCATCTCATGTTGACACAGTTCACACAAATGAATTTGCATCCAAAATGCACATGATCAGTGCTACTTGTCTCCAGTCTCTTAATCCAGTTTTCTCACCCTCACAAACCTCTGCAAAGGCACTGCTTGTAGGCCTTCTCCACACGAAAGACCGCACAATAACATGAGGCGTGTCTGCAAACAGCCTAAGACACACCACCGACGAAGGTGGGATTCGAACCCACGCGTGCAGAGCACAATGGATTAGCAGTCCAAGCAACAAGCAAAGCTCACTCAGCCAACTGTCAATAAAGTCAAATCAAAAGCTCACTCTGGCAGCGGTGGGATTCGAACCCACGCCTCCAAAGAGACTGGAGCCTTAATCCAGCACCTTAGACCGCTCGGCCACACTACCCACTGCAAAAAAGAGAAAGAGCGCAACGCTGCGGCAATAAAGTCTGCACTGCGTTCATTACTAAAAATGATTGAACAAGGTCTTGTTCATGACAAAAGGATCCATACCTACATGGGTTATACACAACGGATCGACTGTCAACTGCCTTCATCTCATGTTGACACAGTTCACACAAATGAATTTGCATCCAAAATGCACATGATCAGTGCTACTTGTCTCCAGTCTCTTAATCCAGTTTCCTCACCCTCAAAAACCTCTGCAAAGGCACTGCTTGTAGGCCTTCTCCACACGAAAGACCACACAATAACATGAGGCATGTCTGCAAAAAGCCTAAGACACACCACCGACGAAGGTGGGATTTGAACCCACGCGTGCAGAGCACAATGGATTAGCAGTCCATCGCCTTAACCTCTCGGCCACCTCGTCGAATCTAGCGAGATTTCTCACACATTTTGCAAGGGACAGCATACAAGCTAGAAGTTGTTTTTTTCCTGATCAATTCCATACATGTCTGAGAGCATGGCATCCAAGTTTCATTCCTGAGCCAACATATGTATGCCTTGTGGCATGTGGTGTTTTCATAGGAAGTGAATGAAGCGGATGCGGAAAGACGCTGCAAACTTGAGAACAGGATCATTTCTTCATCGAGTGGACCGTTTTCCAATCTTTGTGTGGCAAGGATTCGATTAAGCCTATATCGGACCCTGTTCAGACTAGCTAGTTACCTTTTTTTGAACAATTATAATGGCTTTTTACCTACAGATGTGAATAGTCTCCCTAGCAACCGTGTCATTGGAAAGCATTCCTTCTGGTAGACTGGAATCAACATCCCAAAAGGGTTTATGAGGGGTTACATATTAGAGTTAAGCTGTTGATTGAAACATTACAAGGGAGAACAAGCAAAGCTTACTCAGCCAACTGTCAATAAAGTCAAATCAAAAGCTCACTCTGGCAGCGGTGGGATTCGAACCCACGCCTCCAAAGAGACTGGAGCCTTAATCCAGCGCCTTAGACCGCTCGGCCACACTACCCACTGAAAAAAAGAGAAAGAGCGCAACGCTGCGGCAATAAAGTCTGCACTGCGTTCATTACTAAAAATGATTGAACAAGGTCTTGTTCATGACAAAAGGATCCATACCTACATGGGTTATACACAACGGATCGACTGTCAACTGCCTTCATCTCATGTTGACACAGTTCACACAAATGAATTTGCATCCAAAATGCACATGATCAGTGCTACTTGTCTCCAGTCTCTTAATCCAGTTTTCTCACCCTCACAAACCTCTGCAAAGGCACTGCTTGTAGGCCTTCTCCACACGAAAGACCGCACAATAACATGAGGCGTGTCTGCATGTCTGCAAACAGCCTAAGACACACCACCGACGAAGGTGGGATTCGAACCCACGCGTGCAGAGCACAATGGATTAGCAGTCCATCGCCTTAACCTCTCGGCCACCTCGTCGAATCCAGCGAGATTTCTCACACATTTTGCAAGGGACAGCATACAAGCTAGAAGTTGTTTTTTTCCTGATCAATTCCATACATGTCTGAGAGCATGGCATCCAAGTTTCATTCCAGAGCCCACTGGATTTGCAGTCCACGCATTAAACGCTTGGCCACCTAGTACAGCACCTCCAGCACTTAACACAAATTCTGGAGGGACCATTTCTTTTCTTTTTTCAGAGCAAAGTCGATGAGTCTTTCTCTCCGTCAACATATGTATGCCTTGTGGCATGTGGTGTTTTCATAGGAAGTGAATGAAGCGGATGCGGAAAGACGCTGCAAACTTGAGAACAGGATCATTTCTTCATCGAGTGGACCGTTTTCCAATCTTTGTGTGGCAAGGATTCGATTAAGCCTATATCGGACCCTGTTCAGACTAGCTAGTTACCTTTTTTTGAACAATTATAATGGCTTTTTACCTACAGATGTGAATAGTCTCCCTAGCAACCGTGTCATTGGAAAGCATTCCTTCTGGTAGACTGGAATCAACATCCCAAAAGGGTTTATGAGGGGTTACATATTAGAGTTAAGCTGTTGATTGAAACATTACAAGGGAGAACAAGCAAAGCTCACTCAGCCAACTGTCAATAAAGTCAAATCAAAAGCTCACTCTGGCAGCGGTGGGATTCGAACCCACGCCTCCAAAGAGACTGGAGCCTTAATCCAGCGCCTTAGACCGCTCGGCCACACTACCCACTGAAAAAAAGAGAAAGAGCGCAACGCTGCGGCAATAAAGTCTGCACTGCGTTCATTACTAAAAATGATTGAACAAGGTCTTGTTCATGACAAAAGGATCCATACCTACATGGGTTATACACAACGGATCGACTGTCAACTGCCTTCATCTCATGTTGACACAGTTCACACAAATGAATTTGCATCCAAAATGCACATGATCAGTGCTACTTGTCTCCAGTCTCTTAATCCAGTTTTCTCACCCTCACAAACCTCTGCAAAGGCACTGCTTGTAGGCCTTCTCCACACAAAAGACCGCACAATAACATGAGGCGTGTCTGCAAACAGCCTAAGACACACCACCGACGAAGGTGGGATTCGAACCCACGCGTGCAGAGCACAATGGATTAGCAGTCCATCGCCTTAACCTCTCGGCCACCTCGTCGAATCCAGCGAGATTTCTCACACATTTTGCAAGGGACAGCATACAAGCTAGAAGTTGTTTTTTTCCTGATCAATTCCATACATGTCTGAGAGCATGGCATCCAAGTTTCATTCCAGAGCCCACTGGATTTGCAGTCCACGCATTAAACGCTTGGCCACCTAGTACAGCACCTCCAGCACTTAACACAAATTCTGGAGGGACCATTTCTTTTCTTTTTTCAGAGCAAAGTCGATGAGTCTTTCTCTCCGTCAACATATGTATGCCTTGTGGCATGTGGTGTTTTCATAGGAAGTGAATGAAGCGGATGCGGAAAGACGCTGCAAACTTGAGAACAGGATAATTTCTTCATCGAGTGGACTGTTTTCCAATCTTTCTGTGGCAAGGATTCGATTAAGCCTATATCGGACCCTGTTCAGACTAGCTAGTTACCTTTTTTTGAACAATTATAATGGCTTTTTACCTACAGATGTGAATAGTCTCCCTAGCAACCGTGTCATTGGAAAGCATTCCTTCTGGTAGACTGGAATCAACATCCCAAAAGGGTTTATGAGGGGTTACATATTAGAGTTAAGCTGTTGATTGAAACATTACAAGGGAGAACAAGCAAAGCTCACTCAGCCAACTGTCAATAAAGTCAAATCAAAAGCTCACACTGGCAGCGGTGGGATTCGAACCCACGCCTCCAAAGAGACTGGAGCCTTAATCCAGCGCCTTAGACAGCTCGGCCACACTACCCACTGAAAAAAAGAGAAAGAGCGCAATGCTGCGGCAATAAAGTCTGCACTGCGTTCATTACTAAAAATTATTGAACAAGGTCTTGTTCATGACAAAAGGATCCATACCTACATGGGTTATACACAACGGATCGACTGTCAACTGCCTTCATCTCATGTTGACACAGTTCACACAAATGAATTTGCATCCAAAATGCACATGATCAGTGCTACGTGTCTCCAGTCTCTTAATCCAGTCTTGTCACCCTCACAGACCTCTGCAAAGGCACTGCTTGTAGGCCTTCTCCACACGAAAGACGACACAATAACATGAAGCGTGTCTGCAAACAGCCTAAGACACACCACCGACGAAGGTGGGATTCGAACCCACGCGTGCAGAGCACAATGGATTAGCAGTCCATCGCCTTAACCTCTCGGCCACCTCGTCGAATCCAGCGAGATTTCTCACACATTTTGCAAGGGACAGCATACAAGCTAGAAGTTGTTTTTTTCCTGATCAATTCCATACATGTCTGAGAGCATGGCATCCAAGTTTCATTCCAGAGCCCAATGGATTTGCAGTCCACGCATTAAACGCTTGGCCACCTAGTACAGCACCTCCAGCACTTAACACAAATTCTGGAGGGACCATTTCTTTTCTTTTTTCAGAGCAAAGTCGATGAGTCTTTCTCTCCGTCAACATATGTATGCCTTGTGGCATGTGGTGTTTTTTCATAGGAAGTGAATGAAGCCGGATGCGGAAAAGATGCTGCAAACTTGAACAGGATCATTTCTTCATCAGTGGACCCGTTTAATCTTTTGTGTAGCAGGGATTAAATTAAGCTATATGGGACCCTGTTCAGACCTTCTAGTTCCCTTTTTTTGAACAATTGTGGCTTTTTACCTACAGATGTGAATAGTCTCCCTAGCAACCGTGTCATTGGAAAGCATTCCTTCTGGTAGACTGGAATCAACATCCCAAAAGGGTTTATGAGGGGTTACATATTAGAGTTAAGCTGTTGATTGAAACATTACAAGGGAGAACAAGCAAAGCTCACTCAGCCAACTGTCAATAAAGTCAAATCAAAAGCTCACTCTGGCAGCGGTGGGATTCGAACCCACGCTTCCAAAGAGACTGGAGCCTTAATCCAGCGTCTTAGACCGCTCGGCCACACTACCCACTGAAAAAAAGAGAAAGAGCGCAACGCTGCGGCAATAAAGTCTGCACTGCGTTCATTACTAAAAATGATTGAACAAGGTCTTGTTCATGACAAAAGGATCCATACCTACATGGGCTATACACAACGGATCGACTGTCAACTGCCTTCATCTCATGTTGACACAGTTCACACAAATGAATTTGCATCCAAAATGC
>QNUK01000563.1:0-28663 GCA_013621035.1 Clarias magur
TGACGATAAGATATACTTTTGGCCTTCTGGTGTATTAAGGTTTTGCTGACTTATGACATCATTTCATGTCTGTTGTCTTAAATTGTAACATTAAACTTTGTAATGAGCTGATAAAATTCTTCAGGACAATAGTAATAATTGTGTTTGATACCTCGTGGATCCGTGGTCCGGAGTACACAAACTCCCACTTAAAGCCGAGAGCGTCGCCCACGCCGCTCAGCACCATCCCGGCCTTGTAGTGATCAACAGTCGCAGGACTGAAGTAGACAGATCAAATAGTGAAAATATCAGTTTCATACAAAAGCCACTGATCAATAAAGCTAAGTCGGGTGTAACCAGCATGTAATGTGCTGTAAAACACACAGATAATGAGGTCATAGCTCACTTCTTCTTCTTTCTTTTACTAATCACACCTACAGAAGCCTCTAATCGATTTCAGCTGTTGCATCGGTGTTGAAGTTTGACCTTAAATCACCGTAATGATGCTCGAGCTTCTGAAGGCTTTTAGGATGTGATTGCATCAAAGTCAGACAAGGATCTCTCACGAACACTGATGTCTAATCAAACTGTTAAATGTTGATTAGAAAATTCTAGCCTTGGTCTTCGACTTCTGTCTTTATGAAAATACGCCACATCAGTAATAACATTAGGCTTTTTCTTGATCTATGCAGATCGAATGGAAACTTTTTCAAAGCATTGAACTCTTAAACTTTATGATTTCAGTGACATTTATTACTACACTCAGCCTACTCTATGATAATGACATGAACAGTTCTGTCGTACTAGAATCTTCCTCAAAGAATGAGGGTTCAGTCAAGCCTGTACATTTCCCCCTTCCTTTAAATATTATGCCGGTTTTTACCCTGTTTATTCCATAATTGCAAAATATGTGGACGTTGCAGATCTTATCTTTCTTTTTAACATGAAAATTATACTTTTCATTTTATTTATTGTGTATTTTCATTTCAAAGATATATACATTGTAAACATTTATATTTTAATGGGCAAATTCTACATCCATAAATGTATATTTTCCAAAATCACATCCTAAACTATCGCCTTTCCTTTGTGAAATTCTTTATTTACATTTAGTTTCCTTATTAAAAAAAAAAGTTATTTATTTGTTTGTAAGTTTATTCTTTCTATCATTTACATTTTTTGTTTATACTGAACTGTTTATACAGTGTGTGTGTGTGTGTGTGTTTTAAGAACTAAAATAGTTTTGAAAAAAAATTCAAAACATGTTTTGTCCCAGTTCTCAAGAATGACTGGAATATGTGCTTATATGGAAGACGTGTGTTAATGGAGCCCCGCGTCCCTATGTGACCCATTTCTTTCTTTCTTTCTTTCTTTCTTTCTTTCTTTTTTTGCTCAGTCATATTCACATGGTTGGTTAAAATGAACTAAAATTCAGTTGATTAAATTCTCAATTTTGTGCTGAAAAAAAAAAAAAGGATGTCACTTTATACTGCACAATCCTGAGCCCTGTATATGTATTAATGTACAGCACAGTATAATAATAATAATAATAATAATAATAATAGCAATGACTAAAATGCTCAGCGCTTTAAGGGCTACACGAACACCTAACAGACCCCAGCGACTGGGTGTGGACTCTACAGTAAAAATTCCTTCAGCACATTTCAATAGAATTAAGGAAAAGTGAGGAAAGTCTGGCTTCCTGTGTTGTCTTCAGTCACAGTGATGTACAAGAACACGTTATTATTGATGAAAACGAACGTACAAGTGAACAGTTATAAATGAATGAAACAGAAATAAAGTGCAGGTTTAGTATAAGTTGATTGAATTTGTATTTGGACAGAAAGAAGTCTCACCTCTCCATGTTCCAGCCCTGGTTCAGTTCAGTTCTCTCTCTCAGACTTTAAATTAGATTATTAAATGTTTTATAATCACAGCTCTGGTAATTTCTCAGCTCTCTCTCTCTCTCTCTCTCTCTCTCACACACACACACACACCCCTACACAGTACACAGTGTTTACATAAGTCTGAGTTTGAAAGTAAAAACCAGAACCAGGAAGTGAGAAACGTAAACGCGGAAGTGATTGCAGTCACCCTTGTCTCCACTAGATGTCGCTGATTAACGTAGACGCAGACTCGAACCAGTAGGATTGGATCAGAATACAGAACTGAGAAGGAATACACGTGCACTGGCATTTCATTACATTTTGAATCATGGAAAATGTTGTGTGTATTTTTAAGGAACTGCTATACACAAAGCCTGTGACTAACTGTATGTTCTGAGATAAAACTCCCTTTATTCCACCAGTGCTTCTACCATCAGGAGAGAACGTTCCCTCAGTACGCCATGTGGAAGCACGGCTTGGAGCGAGGTCAGGACTGTACGGGGGATGTGGCGATAACGTCCAGCCGGGTTCCTGTAACGTGCGAGTGGTGTTGGTGAACGAGTGTGTGCACAGTTCATACAGACAGATTCGTCTCTTACACAAGTTAGTGACGTCAGTTTTCAAGGCTCAGGCGTTCCACTCGCTGAATGTTCCCCGGAACGACCGCCGTCTGCTCCGAGACATCGGCATTCATGGATGTACGGCCTTCTTTAAAACGTCTGCACCTTTTAAACACGTGTTTTTTTTTTTCTGCAGCCAAGAGTCTGGGCTCGACGTCTTCTGTAAATGTCGTTCACCTATACGCCTTCATTCAGCAGAGAGTCCCAGTTCGACTGTAATTCAAATAATACCTGGGAATATAACGGTATTTTCATAAACATCTTGGGGAATTAATTTTTCTTCTCACACTAAAGAGTAAATTAATACAAACATGCGATTTTCACTGTATTACAATATTTCCACAGTTTTTTTGTGTATGAGTTTCAGTAAGTAACTAAGTTTAATCAGTCAAGAAAAAATGACATCTTTAAAGTAATGCTAGTTAGTTTTGTGGTAAACTTGACTAGCCTAGTTAACATCAGAGAATTTCTGCGTCTCTGTGGTTGGGGCGCTTAGCTAATGTTGCTGAATTATTTTGTTTATATTTTGTTTAAAATCAGTATTCTGTATAAAATAATAGAATTTTGAATCATGAACAAGTCTGATTAAATCAAATGTAAGCTCCACCACTGTTGACACAGGTATGCCTGCCTACAGTGCCGTGAAAAGTATTTGCCCTGGGCTAATTATTATTTTGCATATCTGCCACACTTAAATGTTCGATATCATTATATTTTTATTACACAAAGGTAACCTGAGTAAATGCTGTTTTTAAGTGATGATTACGTTTATTAAGTGGAAAGTGGATGAGCTAATAAAAGAACTCAAAACAGCATCTAAAGACCTGCAAGCCTCAGTTAAGGTCAGTGTTCATGATTCAACCATAAGAAAGAGACTGGGGGCCAAAAACGCCATCCATGGGAGAGTTCCAAGGCGAAAGCCACTGTTGACCAAAAAAAAAAAAAAAACGCCAAGGCTCATCTCACATTTGCCAAAAAACATCTTGATTATCCCCAAGACTTTTGGGTAAATATTCTGTAGACTGATGAGACAAAAGTGGAACTTTTTGGAAGGTACACGTCCCGTGACAGCTAAACTATACAAATATACGTAAAACTAACACAGTTTCATAAAAAGAAGATCTTACCAACAGTCAAACAAACATGGTGGTGGTAGTTTTATGGTCTGGGGCTTTACAACTTCAGGACCTATATGACTTGTTGTAATTCATGTAACCATGAAGGAGAATATCCAGGCTCAAGCACACCAGCAAAATTAAGGTTTCGGAGTGGCATAGTCAACGTTCGGACATAAATCCGATTGAGATGCTGTGGCATGGCCCTCAACAGGTCGTTTATTCTTGAAAACCCTCAAATCCTCATGCTAATGTAGCTAATGAGGCTGAATTAAAACAATTCTGCAAAGAAGAGTGGGCCAAAATTTCTCCACCCTGATGTGAAAGACTCATTGGCAGTTATCACAAATGCTTGATTGCAGTTGTTGTGACATCCTAGGGTGACACATGCAGTTATGAGGTTTGGGGGCAATAACTTTTTCACACAGGAACCAGCTGGTTTCGACAGCTTTCTTGCCGTAATGAAATAAATCATCATTTAACTGTGTCTTTTAAACAAAAATCAGGAATGGGCAAATACTTATAGCACTGTATGTACTAAATGGGCAAATACTCATAGCACTGTATGTACTAAATAAAATAAAGGATGAAACAACATGTTAGAGCAGAGAAATAAAAGCACAGTCAGGACCAACGTGTAGCTCACTACAGAATGAGGTCACATATGAGTAATTCCACAGGGGTGTTGAGTAAATAATTTGTTCCACATTTTGCTGCGTTCTCATCAGTTTTTTTTTTTTTGTAGACATGTGTATGTTTAACTGTTGACGCACAACAGTTGAAGAAAATGAATAAATAATTTAGCTAGACAAAAGATTTCCACTGAGGCTCCTTTTCCCCTGCCAGCCCACCACCCCCACAGAAGCATCAACAAGCTGAGAGACGCCCGAGACGCGCTCAGATCCCGAGCTAAGATTTACTACATTAGCATGAGGATAAGAACAGAACTACTCAATGGTCAGGGGATTTTTTTTCTTCTCTGCGCCACCACTACGTCATGTGATGTGCAGGGGGACTAAAGGATTGGGAGTAAACAGCTGTGAAGCCTTAAGAAAATCACTTATGAGTGAAGCTGATCAGAAAAAAAAGGCTTCAGTTTGCTAGGGAGCATAAAGAATGGACTTTGGAATGACGGAAAAAGGTCATGTAGTGTGATGAGTCTGGACTGAGCCTACTCCAAAGCGATGCGCACATCGGGGCAAGAAGAGAGGCAGATGAAGTGATGAATGTACTTAATGACCACGATTTTTCATCAATGGATTTGTTCTTCCCTGATGGCATGGCCATATTCCAAGGTCACAATGCCAGGATTCATGTGAGAGTGGTTCAGGGAGCATGAGACATCATATTCACACATGGATTGGCCAGCACATGGTCCAGACCTTAAACCTACTGAGAATATTTGGGATGTGCTGAAGAAGGCTTTAAGCACCGGTCCGATTCTCCATCATCAATACAAGATGTTATGACATTGCATAAGCTTATCGACACAATGTCATGGCTGTAATTAAAGCAAAAGGCAGTCCAATGAAATATTAGTATAAGTATTTGATACACTGCTGATTTTTCACGTTTTCCTTCTTACAATAAATGGAGAGATCTGTAATTTTCATTGTAGGTACACCTCAACTGTGAGAGAAAATCCAGGAAATCACATTGCATGATTTTAAAATAATAAATTTCTATTTTATTGCATGCATTACATATTTAATCACCTAGCAACCAGCAAGAATTCTAGCTCTCTCGGACCTGTTCATTTGTCTTTAAGAAGTCCTTTTATCCTCCACTCATCGCCTGTATTAACTGCCCCTGTTTGAACTCCTCCCCTGCATAAAAGACACCTGTCCACACAACTTCCCTCAAACTTCTCCACTATGGGCAAGACCAAAGAGCTGTCTAAGGACAAAATTGTAGACCTGCACAAGGCTGAGATGGGCTACAGGACAATAGGCAAACAGCTTGATGAGAAGGCAACAACTGTTGGCGCAACTATTCGGAAAATGAAAAAAGATGACGGTCAATCTCCCTCGGACTGGGGCTCCATGCAAGATCTTGCCTCATGGAGTACCAATGATCCTGAGAAAGGTGAGGGATCAGCCTAGAACTACACAGGAGGACCTGGTCAATGACCTGAAGAGAGCTGGGACCGCAGTCTCAACTGTAACGCATGCAAGGTCCCCCTGCTCAAGCCAGCACATGTCCAGGCCCATCTGAAGTTTGCCAAAGACCATCTGGATGATCCAGAGGAGGCATGGGAGAAGGTCATGTGGTCAGATGAGACCAAAATAGAACTTTTTGGTATAAACTTCACTCACTGTGTTTGGAGGAAGAAGAAGGATGAATACAATCCCAAGAACACCATCCCAACCATGAAGCATGGGGTGGAAACATCATACTTTGGGGGTACTTTTCTGCAAAGCGGACAGAATGATTGCACCGTACTGAGAAGAGGATGGATGGGGCCATGTATCATGAGATTTTGGGCAACAACCTGCTTCCCTCAGTAAGAGCATTGAAGATGGTCCCTGTTGCAGCGTGTGCAAACCTGGTCAAGAACTACAGGAAACGTCTAACCTCTGTAATTGTAAACACAGGTTTTTGTACCAAATATTAAGTTTTATTTTTCTATTGTATCAAATACTTTTTTCATACAATAAAATGGTTTTTATTTTAGATTTTGTCTCTCACAGTTGAGGTGCACCTACGATGAAAATGGCAGATCTCTTAATTCTTTGTAAGTGTAAAATCAGCAGTGTATCAAATACTCTGTGTATATTATTACAAAAAAAAAGTTTTAATATCAACTCAAAATCGTGTCTCATGACAATCTTTTATGTTTATTCACATGACTGAATTTGAAGACAGTAGTATGAATATTTTAGCTTATTTTTATTCAGTTTTATTTAGCATTAACTCAAGTGTATCTTCTGAAAATACAGTTGTGGTAGGGTTTTGGTAAAAACTAATTAAGGTTTTGGAGTGGCCTATTCAAGGTCAAAGATGCTGTGCCATTCATTCTTGAAAACTCTAAAAGTCTGAATTTAAACAATTCTGCCAAGAAGAGGCGGAGAATTCTGCCAAAATTCTGCCTCAGTGATGTGAAAGACTCATTGCCAGGTTTGGTAAACACTTGATTGTAGTTGTTGTTGACAAGGGTGGCACAAGCAGTTATCAGCTTTGGGGGCAATTACTTTTTCACTTTGGGCCAGGCAGGTTTGGACAGCTTTGTTCCCTTGATTTAAAAAAAGAAATAAATCAGGAAGCATATAAATATCCTTCTTCTAGAAGATGTGTGACGTGAACACAGTTACACAGGTACACTTACTATTTTCTTACTCTGTAACTCAAACAATGTTAAAACGTTAAAATCAGTTCAAACACAACGGATATGAAGTTCTGTCTCAGAGTCTGTCTGTTTCTTAAAAGTTAAAGATGGCTAAGTTAGTGTGTTTAGCTTTTAGTTGCTCTTTAACTCTTATATCATTAAACAGATAAACATTGTGGATGTTACTGCAAATGAACACGATTATATTCACACACAACACAACCATTAAACCCATATTTTATTAATCAGAAATGCCTGAAAATGGGTGGGAAATGTCTGAAAGAATAAAGTGCCTGAAAGCACATTGAGTAAAAAGTATTTTTTTCACCCCCCCCCCCCACCCCTTTTCAGGAGAGTCCCTTTTCCCTTAGTCTGACTGGCTGGAAAAATGCACTACCTAAAATGTCCATGGGTGGCAGCAGCTCATTGTAGCCTTTAAAGCTACAATGAATTGAACTGAAGTATTTAGTGTGATAAGGTGTAAAGTTTCTCAGCACACTTCTCCAGCCGGTCCCTGTACTCCAGTTTAGTGTAGTTACACTCGGGCACTCCATTCATCCCGTACACCAGACCCCAGCAACAACAGGCTATGACCGCTGTGCTGTCGCTGTCTCCTGCACAGAACCAAAAGCACAAATGGCTGACAAATCAACATCTTGATTTTATTCCCAAAAGTCCTTTCTCAGCATTGTTCATTTGTTCACATTAGTTTTAGAATAAAAAAAAAAACAGGAAATACAACAAGAAGCATAGGAAACAAATTTCCAGCTTAATGGCATAAATGGATATTAAAGCATAAAAGAAGGTACCGACAAGATGGAGCTGAAGCAAAAGCTCGCCAAACAATACAAAAGCACCTGAAATGAACCTCTAACAAAACACCCTGAGAGCAGTAGTGCTCATCACATTCAATGTGGGTTGTGAGGAGAAATTACCTCCATGAAACCCTCCTCGGCTCATTAGCTCCTCCCAGTCTGACCCCGCCCCCAGGAGGGAATCCAGAGCTATCATGGGTGCATCGTGACCACTGCTCCCCCCCCATCCAGACCAGCTGAAGCTTTTGTACACTTCGTCGCGTACAGCAGGGGTGTAAACCTCAGGAAAGACCGCAGGACCAGTTCCTGATGACAAACCCCTCAACTCTAGATACCTGAGTGAAGAAAGTGACATCACTGATATCATTCTTATTTCTCCAGATGATAACAGAAGCTTCACTACGATGCAGATCAGAAATCTCACTTTTCCCATTTCTCAGTAAAGTATCCCCAGTCTCTCTCCGTCTCAGAAACGGCGTATCCCACTGACTTCACAAACTCCTTCGCGAGTGGACACGCCTCCTTTACTAAACCCAGCCCCCAGGTTGTGATTGGACGGCGCTGGATGGCATAGGCTGCGAACAGCGCGGAAGCAACAGCACCGAGGAAACCTGTCGGATGGGTGTGGGTCATTCTTCCGGTCTCCACGGCTACGGCAACCAGTGAGGAGAGCTGCTCTGGTAGTGGGTATCTGGTGCAAAGGTATGGTCAGTCAAATGAAAAGTGATGTTTTATTACACAGGATACAGTATATGCTTATTAATGCCAACCTCAGTCCGATGCACATAGCCCTCATGGCAGCGCCACATCCTCCACTTCCTCGGGCATAAGCGATTCTGTAGCCTCCTTTAGCTCCTGGCTTCAACTGATGCACACCTTTGAAAAACCAGAAGTATGAAGTAAAAACACTGATTTGTTGTGAAACTCCATGTCAGACAATCCATGCTGTGTTTTTACCATTGATGGTTGCCCCTCCTGGAGACCTTCCAGACATGTCCTTCATACCCTTTTTGTAATGGAAAGCCACCTCATGCAGAAGCTCCTCACCTTCCTTACCTACAAGACAACAACATGCGTTTTTACCACAGTGCATTTAGACATGCTGTGGGAAAGGATAATTTAGTAGTAGGGTGATGAACCTGTGGCTAAAGCTTCACCGGTCGCCAAGTGAAGCACCGTGTCATCACTGACTGGCCAAACAGGAAGGCTAACAGTAATGTTCTTAACTCCTCCAAGCCTCCGTACATCCTACAAAATTGAAAGACGTGAATGTGTTACTGTGTGTGTATCATGACCTTTCATAATTTTGGCATCAATACACAGTTTACAGTCTGTCCAAATATATGTGTAAATCTGTCCTTTACCTATATGTCCTTGTCGAACTACAAATCAGTAGAACGGAGATTATCCCCCCCTTGCTGGTATAATATCTTCTTCCAGTGTATCAAGGTTTTATTCAACCTAATAATCAGCAGGTGTGCAGACCTCTGAACAAACCAACATCTAAACAAACCGCAAGGCTTCTGGAACAATGTCCTATGGACAGCTGAGACCAAAGTGGAGATGTTTGGCCTCAATGCCCAGCACTATGTTTGGCGAAAACCTAACAGCATTTTAGGAGAAACATCTCATCCCCACTGTCAAGCATGGTGGTGGAGGGGTGATGAATTGGGTTTGTTTTTGCAGTCACAGGACCTGGGCACCTTGCAGTCAGTGAGTCGACCATGAACTCCCCTTTATACCAGAGGCAAATGTGAGGCCATCTATCCGACAGCTAAGGTTAACCCCATTGAAATGCTGTGGGTGGGACCTTAAGAGAGCTGTGCAATTTTGTCTTGTAAAGACCAATGAGCCAAAATTCCTCCACAACAATGCAAGAGACTAATAATGGCATACAGAAAACAGTTATTTCAAATTATTGCTGCGTTGTGTTTCATGTTCATTGTTGGACTTTTACGTTGAAGTGTTTCGGGCAATTTTTCAATGCTTCCTTCCCTTATCTTATCCTGACCTCTTCGCATTTCCACACACTCTTTCTTCTCAACATATTTTCTCTTGGTAACGCTCTGCGTCATTATTTGGAGTTCTGTAATGTGCATCACCGCCACCTATAGAACTTCTCTCCCTAGTTCTTGGAGCTGTGATATTGTATCTAGCCTCTCCCGCATATATTTCCTGCATGGGAGCAGTACATGCAATTATATTATGGCATTTGGCAGGTACCCTGACTTACATTTGATCTCATTTTACATCTGAGCATTATTGAGGGTTATGGGCCTTGCTCAAGGTCCCAACAGTGGCAACTTGATGGCACTGGGGTGTGAACCTAGGGCCTTCCAGTCAGTAGTGCAACACCTTTACCGCTGAGCTGCCCCTGCACCACTTGTTAATGAGTTATCTAACAAGATTTCATACACAAGATCCTGGAGGACTCTGGCCTCACCATGTTCCTTATCCCAACACTCCTTCAGACTTCTTAGATTGATCCAATAAGTTACCACTAACTGTTTTCTTTCTAGCCACACTTTTAGAGCCTGAGCTTGCACTATATCCAGGCCTGACAACACACATTTAATTGCTGATCCATATACTATAAAACATTTTTGTTCTTATAGGGGCGGTATATACGCTTAAGTGACTCAATACTAACCACCCACTCTTTCCCTGCAAGGCATCTTATGACATTTATTACTTTTTTAAGTCCTGACTCTCTGCAGATTGATTCCATACATTTTTAGATCATGTTCCTTGATTTTCTTTCTTATAAAGTATAAGACTTCTGTATTTTCTACTAAATGTGTTCAACGTTTCTTCCCTGTTTTCATAAAGCTCCTTCAAATCATTTATTAGTATAGAGAACAGAGCTGGACTTAACATGCTCCCCTGGGGAGTCCCATTTTCTACCTTACATTGACTTGATTCTTCTGAGCCTGTCTTCACCTTAAGAGTTCTTCCATGTGGACTAGCTTTTACTTAAACCGTCTGCTAAATGTCTAAATGTAAACGTGACTAGAAACAAGGCTTTATTCGTAAACACCCCCTTCTGCTTGACACCAACTTCGGAGCTTCTTTGTCATTCGTAACATCGCTAGTACTTAGTACTGCCCACATGTTTTTTTATTTTTATTGTTGACAACATATCTGTTAATTAAATAATGGCATGGTGAAAAAAATTATTTACTAAGACCCACTATGATAATTTTTATTATTACACAAAAACACATGGAATTAAAACAGTATAGAATTATGTATGTATACCTCATTGATTCGTGGTCCGGAAAACACGAACTCCCACTTGAAGCCAAGAGCGTCACCCACGCCGCTCAGCACCATGCCGGCCTTGTAATGATCAACAGTCGCAGGACTAAAGTAGACAGATCAAATAGTGATAATATCAGATTTATACAAAGTGGACTCTCAGCTCTTGTTTCTCTTACTTCAAAGCGCCACAGCCATGAACTGATCCAAAGTGGGGACAACCTGATACCCAACCAAACTACTCCACTGAACCCGGACTCACACACTTAGTGCAGTACAAAATGAGGATGCCGAGTGGTGGTCAGACAACAACCTTACCCGATTCTGGAAGCGTGCTGTTGCGCCATTGACACCAAGATAGAGAACATGCACTGTGGCACTATCAAAATGGCACTATCAAATTGTGGCATTACCAGCAATACCAGCCTATGGTCCAGCCCCATAGTGACGGTGCCGAAGCCGGACGAGTCGATCCAGCCGGACGGGTCGATCCAGATATATATATTGTGACTAGGCTTTACCAGTTGCCAATTGTGGCATTACCAGCAATACCAGCCTATGGTCCAGCCCCATAGTGACGGTGCCGAAGCCGGACGAGTCGATCCAGCCGGACGGGTCGATCCAGATATATATATTGTGACTAGGCTTTACCAGTTGCCAATTGTGGCATTACCAGCAATACCAGCCTATGGTCCAGCCCCATAGTGACGGTGCCGAAGCCTAGTCATACTATATATATTACTCACTCACTCACTCATCATCTATACCGCTTAATCCTGTATTCAGGGTAACGGGGGGCCTGGAGCCTATCCCAGGAGACTTGGGGCACATGGCAGGGTACAGGGTACACCCTGGACAGGGTGCCAATCCATCGCAGGGCTCATTCATTCATTCACACACTACGGGCAATTTGGGAACGGCAATTAGCCTAACCTACATGTTAGGTGACCCCGGCGGTGCAAGGCGACAGTGCTAACCACCACACCACCGTGCCGCCTGCTTATACGCATTAGTCGCATTATATATACATATATAAAGTTTGAAAAAAAGTCTGTACTTTACCGTATCAATATTTTATTCAAGGTGGGTTTCATTTTAGTCATATGGGATAACATTTTTTGTTTCAACTTCTAATGCTCCTTTACAGTTAAAAAAAATAATAATTCCATGTGTGTTGTGTGTGTTAAGTTTTTTTTTTCTTTTTTCTTTACCTTGGCTGTGTTGTTTGGACTGTGTGTTATTGTGTGTAAAGTTTTGTCGAAGGAAGAATAAAAAAATATATATCGAGGGAGGTTCGCTTCACCGGCAATCTCTGCCACCGCAGCAGGGCGTAGGGAGCAGGGTGTAGGGAGCAGGGCGTAGGGAGCAGGGCGTAGGGAGCAGGGCGTAGGGAACAAGGCGTAGGGAGCAGGGTGTAGGGAGCAGGGTGTAGGGAGCAAGGCGTAGGGAGCAGGGCGTAGGGAGCAGGGCGTAGGGAACAGGGCATAGGGAGCAGGGCGTAGGGAGCACCGTGTGAAGTACACTTGGGAACGGAACGCAGCGTTAGTGAATGAAGCGATACATTTCCGCGTGGCTTAGAATGGGGCGTGTCTAAGCCTCTTGTCCAATCAGCGTTAACCTTTATCATCATTGAATTAAAGCAGTGAATACACGAACATCTAACAAACACCAACTAGTGTGTTTGGACTATACAGTAATCATTTCATCAGCGCATTTGTTAAACGTACAAGTCAACAGTTATAAATAAATGAAACAGAAATAAAGCTGCAGGTTTAGTATAAGTTGATTGAGTTTGTATTTGCACAGAAAGAAGTCTCACCTCTCCATGTTCTCTCTCTCTCTCTCTCTCTCTCTCTTCCTCACATATTATGAATTAGATTATTAAATGTTTTAATCACACCCCTAACAATTTCTCTCTCAGACATACACACACACACACACACACACACACTGCATTTCCCTACATATTACGCGTCCGTGTCTGAATCAGAAAGTAAAAACCAGGAAGTGTGAACCAGGAAGTGATTTCATTGAGCGTCTGTAAGACACACTTATCTCCACTAGATGGCACTGTGTTCATGCTGGTTAATGTCAGACTTTTAATTAAAGTCCAAACTAATAAACTTTTCTAATAAAAGTCAGGTTTCTAGTTTCAGTAGTGACTCCGAATCATGTGTCATGATCTTTTATGTTTCTTCACATTGTTGCATTTAAAAACAGTATATAGTTACACAGTATTTTTTAATGCCAGCATTTTTAAGCACATTTTCATTAAATTCTATTATTAAGCACTAACAAGTGCACCTTTAAGTGTATCTTTAGAAACCTTATTGTGTAAATATGCTTCTTATGGTCCGGGTTCAATTCCCGCCTCTCCAGCACAGAACCAAAAGAACAACCAGAAGGTGAAGTTACAACGAGTATACACCTCCATCTTGATTTTATTTCCAAAAGTCCTTTCTCAGCATTGTTCATTTGTTCGCATCAGTTTTAGAATAATTGAAAAACAGGAAGCACAACAAGAAGCGAAGGAGGAGTCAAGTCTCCAGCTTAATGACATGGATGGATATTACAGCTTAAAAGGAGGTACTGAAACTGGAAAGAACTGCAGAGCAGGTGACAAGATGGAGCCGAAGCAAACGCCCCCGCCATATGAAACAAAACACACTGAGAGCAGTGCTCGTCGCATTCAAAGTGGGGTGTGAGGAGAAATTACCTCCATGAAATCCCCCTCGGCTCGTTGGCTCCAACCAGTCTGACCCCGCCCACAGGAGGGCATCCAGAGCTATCCAGAGTGCATCGTGACCACTGCTCACAGAACACATACAGTTCTGTCTTTTATGATGAATGAGAATAATTAATGACAGTAATGTGCCGCTTTTTCCCGCTAAGTGTGTTTGGCTATATGTGTCACTCAACAGAGCTCAAATAGTTTATCATGTATAGACAGAGAGTGAAATAGAAATAAATGAGCGACACAGCATGGCTTACTTAAAAAAAAAAATAAAAAAAAAATAGGCAAAGTAGACTATGAAAAGATGTATGAATAGATCAATGTATGTTTATTCTTCCTGCGGGAAGTTGAAATCTGGTTTGTCTCATATGTTCTTAAACATATGACAGTTTATTAAACTGTGGTGATAATAAAAAATACAATAATGGGAATAATGTGAAGCGCCACTGTGAGATACAACACTAGAGCAAACATATCCGCAGCAGTCCGGGGTGAGGGCATGGAAAATATAATTTAATATTTAATAATCTACTTTAAAATACGTTACTGAGAAGCTACAGTACTGTCTCAATGTAAACAAACACAGGGGGAACATACCCTGAAAGAGGGTACTGTATAAGTTTACCCCCCGGGGTGCGGGAATGGGGTGCTTGACATCACTTGACAAGAGGTGGACGGTAAACGGGGGCAATTTACCATCTCAAACATCCCACGGATTCTAGTGCAGAGCAAGGATTGTGTAGAAATATTAAATTTACCACATTTGAAGAGGCTTACACGCTGTCAGAATATACCCGTCGAGAAGGTATAAGTTGTACAAGAGGTGCCCAAATTTGCCCCATTGACACAGAGGCACTGGGGAGGGCTTATTTAACGATTAGTATCTTGTTAGCATGATGCTAACAATATGAGAGCGTTGCTAGCATGATGCTAATACGATAAGCATGTTGCTAACATGGCATTACGATGATTAGCATGTTGCTAGCTTGACGTAAAAATGATTAGCATGTTGCTAGCATGATGCTAACGTGATTAGCATGTTGCTAGCATGATGCTAGCTACACTACTCACAATAAGTTACTGTAAGGTTTTATAATATTGTAAGACATTGTAATCTAATGAGTTCAGATGCCTGTGCCCTGAGAACAGACCCCTCACTGTGCTTCCTTACGCCTTCTGTGGTAACACCTTCTATATCCTGTACCCAGGCGAGTAGACATCCGAATGGCTCTTGTCTGATAGAATCCTGTTGTTTAATCAGGAGAACGTCAATGTATTTCCTCTCTCCTGTCTGTCTCCGGGTCCCTCAATGACTGACATGTGAATGACTGGTTCTTTTGATGTTCGGGACGTAGCACCATTTAAATGTGCTCTCCTTGCTGAGAATAAACAGAGATTTTCAGACGTCATGCCTGCATGTGTGTGTATATGTGCGTTTGTCTCTCCCGGTCGATCGGGCCCGGACCGTTAAGTGTATCGAGGTGCAGCGGACACAACAAGCTAAAACTCTTCTTATCTTAGCTTAAAACTTAACTTGGAAACACTTCTTTTTCATTTTAAACCTAACGGTTAGGGATATTGTTATTTACATAGAGCTTTTCCTATTTGCTCTGAATTTTAATGAATTAAGTAAAAGTTCCCATTGATATTACTAATAATGTATGAGAAGAAACACCATTTTCATTAGTTTAATATTGATTAATTATTAAGGATCGCCCCAAATAGCAAAAATCGACAATGTCAGCAGCGGGTGTTTCCACCATTTGCCACAGTGACATCTGGACAGCGGCGTCTCATGCTCCTCACTAGCCTCTTGATGATGTTCTGCTGCAATGCGTTCCACTCCTCCACAATTGCTACACGCCTTCTGCCAGGTCACGTGGAGGTGGGGTACGATCATCCAGTCTCTGACTTCAACTGGTCCCAGACCTGCTCTATGGGGTTCAGGTCAGGGGACATTGATGTCCACCATATGAGGCACTCCAACTTCCTGAAGTCAAGCTGTGACAATTCTGCCACGATGTACTGGAGCATCATCATCCATGAACAGAAAGATGGGGGTGTGCTGGTGGAATTGGGGGATGATGATGGATTCTGTGATGTTTCTGAGGTAAGAACGTGCAGTGACAGACATCTACAATAACCGAATCTGTTTTGCACTGACTGGTGATGCCTGCCCACACTGTTGCACTTCCTCCACCAAAGCAAACCCTGGGGACCATGTTGACCTCAGCGTATCGCTCACCTCGCCTTCTCCAGCGACGGTGACCTCATCAGTGAACAGGATGGTAGACCACTGCTGCATTGTCCAGGTCACATGGTCTTGTGTCCACTGCAAATGTTCACGCCGTTTGTGTCTTGGTGTCAGTGGAGTCGCCTGCAACGGTTGTCTGGCATTCAAGCCAAAGTGGTGGAGTCGGGTGCGAACAGTTTGTCTGGAAACCATAGTACCCCTCACATCTGGTAAACGGGCCTGCAGCTGTGTGGCATAACAATGTCTGAGTGCAGAGGTCCTCAGGTACTGGTCTTCGCTGCGGTCTGTCACTCGTGGGGCTCCACTCCTGGGTCTGTCATGAACTCTGCCAGTAGTTCTGTGTCTTGATGCAAGTCTGCTGATGACACTTTGAGACACACCAAGTTCACAAGCAACATCTGACTGTCTGCCACCGACCCGAAGTCTGTTAAGTGACGTCGTGTGTTCATGGCTGTTTGAATGATGAACTTAGAATGACTTACTGACAATACCAGCGTTTTATACCCACAGAATGTAGACATTAAAGCCACATTGAAAAGGGTTGTCTTTTGGTATTGGCCTGAATATAAGGCAAAATAAGACCATTACATGGAAAACACAAAATGAGGCGTCTATCACTCCAATACACTCGCCTCCCTATCCCAAAAGGTGCCACACTCTCTCACCCTCTCTCTATTATTAATTACTCGCACCTACGTACATGTCCATATTAGTTGTATCCTGTAAGTCACACGTATCTCCACTAGATGTTGCTGTGTTCACGCTGCTCCATGAAGACGCAGCCTCAAATCAGTATGATTTCATCAGAGTACAGAACTGAGAAGAAATGCACATGCAATGTCATTACATTATATTTGAATATTTCAGATTTGTAATATTCAACAGCCTGTGACTAACTGTGTAATGTTGATATACACGGGTTGTTCAGAACTGTAGAACTGTATGCGATGTTCCCACAGACAGATGCGTCTATTTCTCAAGCTGGTGTCAAGTTAACTGTTGAATTTCCAGTGATTAGACGTTCCACTCGCTGAATGTTCACGGAACAACTGCACTGGGCTCTGAGCCAACCTCGGCCGGGATCGGCACTCACGGACGTACAGACGCCTTTATAACATTGGCCCTAGTCAAATGTTCTTTCACCAAAAATTTTATCACAAGTCCCAGTTTGACTGGAAGTCACGTGTTTCATGAACATCTTGTGGAATTTACACTTCTTCTTAAAGTAAATATCATAATATTTACACAGTTGTTTTGTGAACGAGTTTCAGTAAGAAAGTCATAAACAAGATGTAAAAATTTGCTTTAACTTAAAAAAAAAAAAAAAATTAAACAAAACGGGTGGTGCTGTAACCTCTCGCAGCCGGAGGTCTAGAGAGAGCTGATTGGCCGAGCTCTCTCAGAGGGGAGGGATGAGAGGTACTTAGTGTTCCCACATTAATCATGGCTCTACAGCCAGTCAGAGCGTCTGTGAGCTTGCGCGAGGGGCCAGTTAAGCGCCGTCCTCAGTGTTGACTCCTTTAGCAGGATGTAGCGGTAGTAGTTGAAAAAGATGCGGTCGGCGGGCGTCACGTGGTTCGGAGGAAACACGTGATAGTCTTCGGCCCTCCCGGCTGAGAGGTAGTAGTAGCCTTAATGTGGGAGCGCCCCCTAGTGACGGGGAGGAATTGGACTAAATTAGGGAGAAAATCGGGGAAAAATCCAAAAAAAAAAAAAAATTAAACAAAACATATTTTAAAACAAAAATAATTTAAAGCTTTTTTTTAACAAGTAAAAAAAAAAAGTAAACTTGTTGAATTTTTTTTGTTTTTGTTAGTAAACTTGACTAGCTCATTAACAGCAGAGAACTTCGGCACGTTTGTGGTCAGGGCGCTTACCTAATGCTGCTGAACTCGTATCAGACTCAGACTCAAAAGAGCTTTATTGACAACTATGTTTGAAGATACAGTACAAGAAATCAGATCATTGGTGACAGAAGCTTCCACAGACAAAAACAACACACCCAACATGAAACAGAAACAATAACAACAACAACAAAAAAATACAATTAACAAGAAATGGAACAGAATGTGGGCTATTCTAAAATACATATCAGTGGTATTGCTCTGGATTGCACATAATAATATTGCACATGTTTTTTTTTTTTATTGCACAGTGGTGGGGAACATTTAACTGTTCATCATGTAGGTTGCCTGGCGGAAGAAGCCGTTCTTGTGCCTGACTGTCGTGGTGTCCTGACTGGGTGCCAAAACTTCAGAGAGATGACGGTTTGAGTGTGAGGGAGCCAAAGTGATTTTCGGAGCCCTTTTCTTCACTCCGGAGACACACGGTTCTTGCAGGGCGGGCAGGCGAGCGCAAATAATCTTTATAGCCATCCAAACCCTCCGTCTTCTGGTGTCTGATTTTTTCAGCTGAGCCAAACCAGACAGTTATTGAAGTGCACAGGTCAGATTTAATGACGGCCGAGTAGGAATGTGCGAGAAGCTCCTATGGAGTCAGTTTGATCGTCCCACTTCACGTCCTGAGAGATGATGCTGCCCAGGAACCGGAGTGACTCCAGCGCTGCCACGGCTCTCAGCTCCAGGTTGTCTGGTCAATCTCACGTCTATATGCAGACTCGTCTACGTCCTGGATGAGGCTGATGACTGCCGAGTCAGTCAGGGGTCTGTAGGGGTGCAATCATTTAAAATACTTTTAAATATTTTTCTTTACAAAACACCCAAAATTAAAACTAGTTGTGATGTCGCATGAACAAATCTGTGATTGGCTGATTAAATGAAACGTAGGCCCCCCCCCTCTTGATGACACGCGTAAGCCCGCCTATATGCTTCATCGCTAAATATAATAACTCGTATAACAGCATGTTAGTGCTGGAAAATGAGAAAACACTATTGGGACCAACATGCAGCCCACTACAGGACACACTCGCATGTGGATAATTCCACAGAGGTGTCGAGTACATAAACAGCATCTCATCCGTTCCACATCCTGCTGTTTCTCACTGTCGGGTTTTTTCATTTAATATAAATGTGTATGATTAGCTGTTGACGCACCCGCACTGTGAAGAAGATGAATGAATAATTCAGCCAGTCAAAAGATTTCCGCTGAGGCTCCTTTTCTCCCGTCAGCCCTTCGCCCCCACAGCGGATGCACAGCGGCGCCAACAAGCCGAGAGACGCCCGAGATAAGATTCACTACAATCACATCAGGATAAGAACAGAACTATTCAACTGTTCTGGAGGTTTTTTCCTCCCTGCACCACCACCAGGTCATGTGATGTACAGATGGACTGATCTAGTGAGTATGCCATGTTTTTGTTAATAGCTGATCAAATGTAACTTGTTAATGCAGCAGTGCACTTTGTAGCTTTTAGACACTTCACATATTATGATTCAAATTTTTTTTTTTTTTTACATGTAGTTCATATTTTAGTGATTTTTTTTATTTATCCCACATGATTAATTTACTTTCACATGTCACATAATTATTTTATTATCACTTGATTTTAACACTATTCATTTATTAATGACAGAATTTTTACATTATTAATTTATTTTCACATGACTTTTACATATGGATTCTTTTATGACTTGTTTACTGAGACACATGCCTTTTTTTTTTTTTTTTACACAAAATTCCTGTGGACCTAGCAGAGGTGTAGCACTTTTTTTCTTCAGAACGGCCAAATTAAGCAAAGAAAACAACTAATGAGATTGATGAAACTTCTCACATTGAGTTAAGTGAACTGTCCGACACATTATTAAAACCTGGACGGATCTTCATATGGTTATTATTGCATGAATTCTCACCAATGATTCATTTTTAACAAGATAATTTTTAGCGTCATAATAATCAACTATTAACTGAAAATGTAAAGTTGCTCAATCAAAACAAGGTACCAGTTCAAAGTAACAAACTACTGAGCTAAAATGTCACAGTAGCAAAATAATATCTAAAGACCGTGGGGGGAAAAAGTTACTAGGTCAAAATAATGAGTTATTAAATAAGAATGATGGTCGACTGTGTGAAAATAATGACTTCATAATGGAAAATGAGGCATCTTTTTGAAATAATGATCATTTAAAAACAATGAGGTAAATGCTTGAAACTGAAGGTACAATTTAAAATCTGAACTTACTAAACGTGACTCAAGTTAATAGACGGTAATATTAAAAAATAAAAAATTAGTAAGTCAAAACAGCAAAACGTTTAAGTTACAATAATGAGATATTATGTACAAATAAAGAAATTGACCTCGTTATAAACCCTCAGCACTCGTTTTCCCGTCCTGTCCCAGTCAACACACTGCCCATGTACAGTATATCTAAAGTCCAGCGTCCTGAGTAATGTGTCTCAGACTGCTAATGCTGAATGTTCTTCGTGTCGGCTTGACTGCAGTGCTGTGAAAAAGTATTTGTTCCCTTCCAGATCTTTTTTTTTTCTTTCTCATAATCGTCACACTTAAATGATTCAGATCATCAAGCAAATTTTTATATTACACAAAGACAACCTGAGTAAATACAAAATGCAGTTTTTACAAGGTGATTTCATTTATTAAGGGGGAAAAAAGCTCCAAACCTACCTGCGCCAATGTGGCCCTAAATCCTGAAATGAATGAACGGTGATGTTTGGAAAGCTGAGTTAAATTTCACTTGCCACGGCCTGCTGAATTAAGAAATCCCTTAAATAAAACCTGTCTGACAAATTGAACCATGCAGCACAATCTAAAGAAATTCAGCAGGTGATGAGAAACAAAGTAATGGACACGTGTCAGTCTGGAAAAGGTCACCAAGATATTTCCACGACTCATCCAGGAGCTCGTAAAAGAACCGAGAAGAACATCTAAAGACCTGCAGGCCTCGCTCACCTCAGTTAAGGTCGGTGTTCGTGATTCAACAATAAGAAAGAGACTGGGGGGCAAAAATGGCATCCATGGGAGAGTTCCAAGGCGAAAGCCATTGCTGACCAAAAAGAACACAAAGGCTCGTCTCACATCTGCCATCAGTCTTGATTATCCCCAAGACTGATGAGAAAATTCTGGAAGGTGTGTCTCATTAGATCTGGCCTAAAATCAGCATAAAAAGAACATCATACCAACAGTCACACATGGTGGTGGTGGTGGTGGTGGTGGTGTGATGGTCTGGGGCTCTGCAGTTTCAGGACCTGGACGACTTGCCATAATTGATGGAACCATGAGTTCTGCGCTCTACCAGAAAATACAGAAGGAGAATGTGTGGCCATCAGGTCGTGACCGCACGCTCAGGTGCACATGGGTATGCAGCAGGACAATGACCCGAAACACACCAGCAATTCTGAAAAGAAGGATGGGCAAAAATGCCTCCACAGCGATGGATGCAGTTCCTCGAATGTCCACTGGGTGCTGGCTCAAATAGTCAATCATCATAAAGCCCAGAAATAAACATGTTTACAGCCTGCTACAAAAAAAAAAAAAAAACTGTTTTGATTTCCATAACTAGAGTTCCCATTCATGGCAACTGAATTTTAATGTAACTCATTAGTTTAAAATTTATTAAGCCACAAAAGTCAGCATTAATGGGGTTATATAATATAGGGTTGGCCAATTTGAGTGACGGCTCCGCTGCATGTGACTGTCTGCTACGGCGATTTTAACTAATCAGCTACCTGGAGTCGTTATAATGTCACTTACCTTAAGGATTGTAGGAGGTGACATGGGACAACACGTTTTAAAAAGGAAATTTGTAGAAAACCTGTACTCTCTCATGAATGTTTGTCCGTTTAATGTCACGGCCATAACGCTGATGAAGTGCTCTATATTTGCAGAGTGTAAATGATCGTATGAATTTTGAGGATTTCCTTGTTTTTAGCTGAAACACGTACCAAATGAATTCTCTGATACAAAGTTTGGCGATTTTTTTTTTTTTATTTTTTCACCAAATGTCTCTTCTGTAACATTGTAAACTGATTTACACCTGTAAATTTACACCTGTAGCATCTCCTAGTGAAAAATAGTAGAGAAATGTGTTCAGAACAGCACTGTCGCCCTGCACCTCCAGGGTACGGGTTCGATTCCCGTCTCTGTGTGCATGTTGCAGAGGAACATGTGTGCAGGGTTTGTATGTTCTCCCCGTGTTTGGTGGGTTTCCCCCAGGTACTCCGGTTTCCTCCCACATTCCAAAGACAGTATATAGTGAGTGTATGCAGAACAAATGAATTAGTTAAGATTTTATTTATTTATTTATTTATTTATTTATTTATGTATGTATGTATTTGGCCTAAGCTCTGAGACAACATTTTGTAGGAAAGGACAGTGATAATAGTGATCTATATAAATAAAAGAGGTTTTGTCTGTACATTAGTCAGAACTCGCTCTCTAAATGATATCTTTACCTTTCTTATATCTGAGGACCCGAAACCAGTCTGAGAAAAATGTCTGTCTGTCTATCTGTCAGAATTGACTGAATCTTCTGCAGCACTTCGATCTCTGGCTGAAGTTTAATCTGCACCATCAGTGAATCTAAATGTAGAGTAAAAGTGATGTTATGAACAGTTACGTGTGGGATTTAATCATCTACTGTAAAATAATCTACTAATGCGCTACTGTCTCAATGTAAACAAACACCTGCACCAATAGATATTAATGAGAAAAGATAAAGTGAATATTTTGACTGGGATTAGTTCAGATTTTCACTTTGGCTGAAATAACAGCGCTGAAGTGGTAGAAGTGAATTTTAACACGCCGGAGTCGTTTTAAGACGAAACTTCATCTTTATCTGATCGACTTTTTCCATTTCTCATCTGTGATTCTCTCTCCGATTACCGAACAGGGAGTGTGTTTGTCTGAGCACCAAAGAAGTACAACTGAGTGTAAACAAGGCGTCAGATACTCAACCTTACAGAATGTGATTTCTGTCTATTAATACGTGAGACAGAGAGTTCTGCTGTACAGAGAGACACACACACATGGACGTGGACTTCAACCGCAAATAATAATAATAATAATAATAATAATAATATCACTGATTACATTAAAGATCAGCAGATTATTATTAGATTGAACATTTTAACTGTTTCTATAAACTCCTTAACCATCAACAATGCATACTAACACTAACACTAGTCTGATCATAAAGCAGAATTATATTGAAAAACCCTTCAACAAATACTTGGGTCACTGGCAATAAATAAACAAATAAATAAATAGCAAAAAATCCTTATGTAGGAGAAATGGGTTCTGCTTTTTGGACATTTTAAATGCCAGGTCATTTGTAATATAAAATTGCCTTCTCAAAGATGATCTAAAAAATGCAAGACCCTAGAGACGTGACATTTCTACAGACTTTCCAGACCTACAGTAGTAAAGTGAATCTAATTATCCAACAAAATACGGTGAAATAATGAAGAAAATCCCCTAAAATATTAGAAAATGGTTATGTATGTGCAAACAGCATCCTTTCATGCATTTTAGTAAATCTGACTGGATGCCTCTTTTTCTCCACATCGACAAGATTTCAGACAGAGGAACAGGATTAGGAGAAGAAGAAAGTCTGGGAATCAAGATCACAATGATGACTAGATCAGATTCCAGACCGTGTCAGTGTATTCACCTTAACATTTCCGAGTGCACAGAGAAAACCAGAGACTCCATTATGTCTTGTTCTTAAACTCGGATAATGTCTACTGAACTTCCCGAACAGCTTGCTCTCGCCTCGATCAGTAGATGACTTGACCCATCACGCCAATAAAAACCGGCAGAAATATACGAGAGCTGCTGATGCTGTTGCTTTTATTCCATCGTGGGATGCCGTTAATGTTGCTTCTCTCTGCACCTGCACAAACACTCGAAACACTGCAGTCATGATCTGGATGGGTTTTTGAGGTCCCTCTCTGTTGCCTAGCAACCGGCCTTGGGGGCCTATAGTGCAGGAGACGGTGTAAAAAAAATTTGCGGTAATATTTATTATGAAATGGGCAAAATAAAGGACTGGAAAATCCCATTTCGCAACAGGCTGTTAATGATTGGGATTAGTGCTGTGAGTGTTGAATTAGCAATCAGTATTTGCAGAAAAATGAATATTGGTTATATAATTCCCAGTTATAAGCTTTTGAAAGTTTTCCATGTGTTGTTTAGACTTTCCCTAGCTGTTAAAGGCTAAAAGTTGTTTCAGGGCTGAGGATTTTCACATTTTTATACTAAACCCGCATCACCTGCATCCAAATGACCTCCAACACAAAATGTTAATATAATTATCATGCATATTTAATTGGCAAAAATAGGAATTATGTCATGAATATTGTCATAATATTGCTTCAGAATTACGTCCGTAAAAACACCGTAAAACTGGCTAAATGTGAAACGTCTGTACTGTTTCTGATTTCTCAGAATTATCTACAAATTCATCAGAAATGTGGTGTGAAACATGACGACATCTGTTTCGGAGCTCGTTAGATTTCACAGCAATACATTTATTTCTGAGAAACATCTCATGCCCGGGTTAATCCTGACCTTGATGTTAATCAGTGTGACTTTATGAGGCAGTGCTATCTCAGGCAGTAGCTGATAGGGCGGTCGGGAGTTTGATCCCTGTTACTGCTACTGTAGGTCACCACTTTTAGGTCATCGAGCGCAAAAGACCGTTAATCCGGTGCACTGTAAATAAATCAATAAATAAACAAATAAATAAGGTGCGTCAAGGTAAAAAAAGTTTAGTAACAAGTTGCACAGCTTTGAATTTACTCAACGTTTAGAGAAATTTCCTGGCCAAACGGAGGTATTTCACGTCGCTGTTTAGTCGAGGTACCCAGTACAAAATATAGCGTTCATGCAAACTAGCAAAGATTTGACGTCTGAATACTTTTCCTCAATTTGTCAGACACAAAAAAGCAGAGGTGGAAAGGATGACATTTACTCGCGTTACTGTAATTGAGTAGTTTTTTGTGTACTTCTACTTTTTGAAGTAGTTTTTAAAATCTGTAATTTAACTTTTACTTAAGTGTGTTTTGTTTGAAGTATTGTAATTCGCTACATTTTAAATCATATGCGCTACTGAGTAAAACAAATGAATGAAAGTGCAAAAATTATTCAGCTTTGTATAAAGGCTTGGTTGCGCGCGCGCGCGCGTGTGTGTCTCGTGTCCTGGTCGCGCGCCGCTCCAGACTCCACTCCAGGTTTTCTGACTGTTTCCCCACATCGGCGTCGACCTGACCTTCCACACGGCCGCTTCCGCCCTGACCGTGACGTCATCAACCAGCGCCGCCAGATATAAACCGGAGAGCGACGCGGGAAAGAGGAGAGAGATTGTGATTCTGGCGTTTTGGTGTTTGTTTCTAATGTTTTGCCTCCCAGTGACTTTGATTATTGCTTTGGTTGCTCTTTGTAGATATTTGTAGATAATTTCACTGTATGTTTGTGCCCTCACCGTTTATTTTGGGAAGAGGGAATTTATTCACTGTTTTTGGTTTAGGGAGTCAGGGAAGGGACCTGGATTTTTGTTTGTGTTGTTTTTTGTTGTTGTTGTTGTTGTTGTTTTTTGCAGGTAATTTACAGTAGCTACTAAATATAAATACCGTTGTGTTTATTATTTTGGCCTGGGTCCACCCTGAATCTTATCCTCCTCCTGTAGTGTGTGTGTGTGTGTGTATTTTTTTGTAAAGCAATACAAACCTCATTATTTCATCAGTTAATGACTGGATCTAGTTCTTTCTGCCATATACCACCATTTCCATACAGTTTAAAATAGAACCCTGAACAATTCTTTTGCTGTACGGCCCAACACTAGACTGGGACGTAACGCCATATTTAAGCATATTTAAGTGACCACTTTGATTTTCAAGCACAAGCAAGACAACAGCTTTATTATGCAAAGGTGTTCCTTCAGTTAAAAACAACTAGTTTGAGATTTATATCTGCTCATCTCTTTTGAACTACGTTAGAATGCCTCATCCCACCCCGCTGTTAAAAAAAACAAAAAGTTACTCAGTAATGTTTACTCTGAGTTAATTTTTTATGAGCTTCTTTTTACTTGAGTAGATTTTTATAATGGTAACTTTACTTGTACTTCAGTAAAATGTCTCTGAAGTAACAGTACTTTTACTTGAGTACAAAATTTTAGTCCTCTTTCCACCTCTGCAAAAAAGAGTCAACAAGAGTCTGTTTCTCAACATGTGAATCTGAGGGGAGCGTGTAGGAATGGGTCGGGTGTCTCCCTGGACATTCAGGGACTACAGTCACCTTCAACACCTCGTTCAGGCTCCTCCAGTGAATCCAAAAGTCCAACTGTCACCCCGCTGACCCCGATCCTCCACGGCAGAGCTCTGATTAAAGAACACATGCGGAGTCTTGTAAAGACAAAGATGAAAAATCTGACAAAATATCTAGTTATGCTAAAAATAAAACATGTAAATATATATACCTTAATACATAAATAAATAAATAAACATACCTTATGAAAGCACATGATTGCAGGTAAATTGCTGGTTCAACTTGATCATTTTTATTCATCCAGTCTGTGTGTTCATGCTTTTTTTGTTAGGCCAACAATACAACATTAATGTACTCAATATTTATCGAGTTGGAGTTTTTACCTCATGTACCCCGACCTCTCTGTGCAATGCCAGTGTCAAGCATGGCAGGCTTGTGAGAGGTCGGGCATCTGGCAGGTAAACCCTGTGCCAGATCAAATGCTCACAATGTGGCAAGACACAGGATAATAGAGCAAAATCTATTTTTGGGGAAAAGTGACTATTTAAAATGAGTCATTTAAGTAAACAAAGCAATCGAAAACATGTATATATATATATATATATAAATATATATAAATAACGTATGAAATGTAAGTATGAGCAAACATACAGTAATAAAGTTTGTAATAAATTTTATACTGTATCATTGTATTTATTCACCAATTACATATTTAAATCCTGAAATCAATGTTTAAATGTACGAGCATCCAAGAAATCAAAATTCGGACCATATTGTTTCCATAGAAACAGCACATTCACAGGGACATCTACAGCAGATGTTAAAAAAATAAATCTCAAGTAATTATAGTTTTCTGCCATTTCATGTAGAGAGAGGAGTTTGTGTGTTGCCTTTTTAAAGCAATCGAAGAAGCTGTGAATTTCTTGTGCATTAACTTCAATTAATTCAATATATATTTAGATATAAATTATATATATATATAGCTACAGTACTAAACCACTAATTACAAAACTGTGTGTTAGGAGGCTGGACGTTCAGTATAACAGGAGACGTGTTTAAGTTCATATGGAGTCCAGTTCATTACTGGAGACTCGGGTAGACTGTAGGAAACTCCAGTCCTGAACTATCGAGCGACTGCAATCACGAGTCCTCAGAGGACAGCTGTCTGCATCAGCCGAGGACAGGAGCGTCTTCATGGTGAAGTGGAACCGTCCCCAGTCACCACACGCGTCCCAGACAGACCACACGGGGCTCCATGTGACCAGATCTCCAACCAGGAGAGGGACACCAGGACGAGTCAGACAGGTCCAGAGGACAGAGGGGGTCTGGATCACTGGCAGCTCAGGAGAGACGTGTGTAGCTCGACAGAGAGACAGGAAGAGGAAAAGAGAGAGAGAGGAGAGGACAGAGCAGAAGAGAAGCAGAGATAAGAGTTGGGTCTGATCACAGTCACACAATGTATAATGTGAAAGTATATTTAGTGTAGAGTGCAAGCAGGGACTCCGGCAGGACTAACTATGACATCACCACTAAAAGGGGGAACCAGTCACTCTACCTTCGACAAACCTGAGTGATCAGTGAGAGTGGGTCAGACAGCATCCTAACATTCCAGTTCACCAGAATACTCGACGTCCATGAGTCGCCCAATACAACAAGGGGATATCCAGTACAAATGGGGATTATCCCAATTGAAATGCAGGCATTAAGGCAAAAAAACCTGAACTGTCAGGTCTTCCTGTTTCACCTCCTGATCACCGCTGGCACAGCTGGCCAATCGCACAAATGCATTAGCGCATCACAGCTGTCCTATTCAATTAATATTCAGATCAACAAAATTCATATTACATTTTAAAAATGGCATAATGGCATAAAAAACATCTTCTTAGTATGTTTATATTAAAGTTATTTAGCGGCGGCGCTCTACATGACGCCTAGACAAGTCTAGAAACAGAGAAGACAGAGTGCTTTTGTTTTAGAGACTTAACATTCAATTAGTTACGCTAGCTGTTGGGAATAACAGAAATGGTCTAATTTGCATATTGATACATATTTATAGCTTTAAAGAAAATGTAGCGGTGAGATAAACAGCACAATTATTCCTCGTGGTTTATTGGCTATAGAAATTGTCAAATTTATGATTCTACCGAATAATCACCATTCAGAATATTCCGGGTGTTTATTATAACCTGAGTTCTTCCCATCGGTTCAGCCTTGGTGTGCTAGAATGACCTCCTGGCAGGAAAAAAAAAAAAAACCGTGGTGAGTGGGCGTTAATGCTTGACACTCTAAATGTGTGTGTGAGATAAGGAATGGGATGTGGGATGGTTTTCTAAAAAAAAACACCAAAGCTGTTACCAGATGGCAAGAAATAGCACAGAGTCTGTCAGTTGGAGAGAGGTGCCATTACTTTAACTACAATTAGTGACATGAGAGAGAGAGAGAGAGAGAGACAGAGAGCACGAGGAGAGATGAATGAAAATGAGACAGAATTATATAT